>MIQA02002703.1:0-30974 GCA_001887855.2 Sclerospora graminicola | reverse complement strand
ACTTGGCACGCTGGTTGGGGTATTCCGAAGAGTTTGACTCTTGGGAACCGATTGGGGTTCTGAAGGTGGATACCCCTGACCTCCTGAAGGAGTTTGAGAAGGACAACTCTCCTCAAAATTGTAAGAAGCATCAACACTAGGTGTTGATGATTGCAAGGTATCAGTACTAGGTGCTGATACAATTAGGGCATCAATTAGGCCCTTAATCGTAGCGGGTACTGAGTAACCTCGGTACCCTCGCAGCTCCTTTTCGCTCAGACGAGGAGATCCCTTGGGACAACAAGGGCAAGCCATGTGAGAAGGAACTCCGAAAGAAATTCCTTCTTTGATGCAGGTAAAATGGATAAACTCCATTTTCCCTGTACGTGATCTTTAAAAGGCGCTCACGATTTACGTGAACTCGCTTCACGTAATCGTCGGGACCTTTGTTGTAGTTCTCAAAGAAGGCATTCCAACTTTGTGTCAGGGTGTCTTTATCGTCCCTGTTCTTACGCAACCCTTTTCGATTCGTATAGTAACGAGCCTAAAAGAAAATTTCGATAAAGTACCGACGTCTATCGTCGGTACTCCTATCGAAGTGGCGATTGCGAATGTCTTCGCAATCATCAAGCGAGTTGATTTCAAACAACAGGTATTGACAATCGCGCTTGGTATGCCCGCCACTGTCGGGCATTAGCGTCCATGCTGGGGTCCAAAACCCCACTTCGTACGGAACATGTGGTTTTGTACGACAAGACGAACCAGAAGTAGCGTAAGCCACTTCTGCATGTTGTTTCGTGGCAGGTGGAGCACAACCTGCACTTTCAAAGTCGTCATCTCGACCAGACGAGTGACGAGGTCCAGTAGGAGCTCTCTGCTTCTTCTGCCATCGAAAGACGGAATTGTCGCTGTCGTAATCGACAGCGTCAGAATCCACCTCGCCATCACTTCTCAGCGAAGAAATTCGAGCGAGCTTACGTTTGCTAGATCCCACGCGGAGGACGGTGACGTCCTCATCCTCCTCCTCGGAGTCCGAAAAGTCTCCGAAGACTAACGAACACTTCTTCGCCAACCAAGTGAAAGCGTTCTAGATGTCGCGTTAGCGACATCTTCACGTCCCCTCTTAGACACTGCTTCCGCAGCGTCTATACGAGACAATGGGTCTCTCGGCTACTCCTTTAACGCTACATTAGCAGCGTCGGCATTCGATGTTGGCACCTCAGCATGTGATGCAGAGGTGGATGCTGTATTAGCAGTTTCAGCATCGCCCTCAAGAGCGCCGCCGCGTGTCTTGACCATGTTCTTCTGGTCGTTAATGGTTGTAATCAAATATCGTTATAAACAACAAGTGCCACCATTCGATTGCCCAACATTACATTGTTTTCTGGCCAACAACCTTGAGTGGGGGGGGGGTGATGTAATGGGGTACCCTTACATAAGTGATATTTAAGTTGAAATATCACAGTTCAATTTCAGACTTGCTGTCTGAAATGTGAATATTGGTTATAAATTATTATATCCACCTGGAACAGATTCTGATACAATATCGAATCTAGAAGAGATCTAATAATAAGATATTATTAGATCAGTATTACATGTTTATATTATAGTCTAGATCTAATTATAGTAGTTAGCTCTAAACCACTCATAAATATATTCAATCTTAAACTTACCGTCTTGCATGTAAGTGTCTTAGCTATATATTCATATATATAACTAAGGGACTATTTAATCATTTAAATAGTCCAACTCTAAGTTTTATCTTGATTAGACTATTGAGAAACAAATTAAATTTTATTCTAACCAATTGCACGCTTCCTCACCTGCAATTTAACAGTGTACGCCTGGTACAGCTAGCCTATTTGATGGAGCGTGCCTATCACCTACGCGAGTTGGGTCAGTTCTTACGAACGGATCGGGGCCTGAAGATAAATCGACCAAAAACCCTGGGTTGATTGAAAGGTCTCGTTTCTCCCCCATCTTTCTCATTTAGCCGCGTGGCCCTCATTAGAGGAAAGTTCGATCAGCTCAAGCATGCCGGCATCAGCACCGGTGCTTTTTACCCGAGCCGGTTATTCGACCTGGAGGCGGACAGGCTGAAGGAGGCATTCAGTACGCTTCACGACCAACTGGTACCGCTAGTTGGCCGCTTTCCACCGCAGAAATGGCGGCAGCAGTTGAGGCGACCCCACCTTTACCACCGGCAGCAACCAGACCGGCCGGAATACATTCAGGTTCTTCACAGTACGAGTCTGCCCCTTCGGAAGTGGATTCGACGGACTGACCTGTAGGTATTACCCGCATGACGCTTGGCTCATGGGGAGCAGCGCGAGTGGCAATAGCCATCAAGTTTGGGGGAGACGAAGATTCAGATGCGCCCGATCGGAAAGAAGGCAGACAGCAAAGCGTCCAGACCCGGACGGCGACGGCGAATCCAGATCCAAGGGGCGAAGACGTGGAATTAATAACGAATCCCAAGCCGGTCGCCTAGCTGGCTTCCAAGCCACCCCTCAAATGGGCTCTCAAGCTGGCCCCCAAGTGCCGGACCACCTTCAGAGTATGTTTTCGGCTATGATGGAAAAATACTTGGAGGAGCAACGTCGGTTCAGTACCGGCTGCCGCAGGCCAGGACCACAGGACCAGCCGGCCCATCGTGAGAGACAGGTGCCCGAACCAGCTCAACATTATGCGAGTGAACCAATCGACGAAGACATGGAGTCAGTGCAGTCCAAGCAGAGTGAGCCCCGTGCCGTCCCGACAAGTCGCCGGCCAAGTCGCCGACCTGGGCGGACAGCAAATAAGAAGCCGCCTCTCAGCCACGTGGATATGGAATTGGTCAAGTCAGCCAGGCTATGATCCGGATGACCTGGGTCTGGGGATGTCTCGCCGATCCTATATGGCCTCAGCCCAAGCTTTTGATCCGGACTCAGGGCCGATTACCAGGGTTCGAATGTCAGCCACATCCGAGTTGAAGTATTTTACTGGAAGGGACATGGATGACGACCAGGCCCGAAGATGGCTGAGCAAGACAAAGTCAGCATTTCTCAGAAACCGTACGCCGGACTATGAGAAGTGCCTGATTTTCGGAGACTTGATGACGGTTCCGGCAAAATACTGGACCCAGCAGCTCAGCAGGGAAGTCCGAGACGATTGGAGGGAGCTGGTTGAAGCTTTTGGAGAAAAATATTGTGGATCGGGAATGTCGGTGGCACGCCAGTACTTTCATACCAAGAAGCGGGCAGATGAGTCCCCGTTGAAATACCTCCATCGTTTGAATGTCGCAGGAATGAGGGCCAACATACCGGTTAAAGAAGGTGCCAGCCGGTCGGAAGCTGCCCGAGAATATGTGGAACATTTTATCAGCACGTTGGACGGCCGGGAGCTGGCAGACCAGCTGCTGGGACTGAAAAGACTGCGGAGTTGGAGCTGACGCTACGAACTTATCAAAAAGCGAAGAAGCGAGGCCCCAAGGCAGCAGTTGGAACGGACAGGTACAAGTCCCATTTGAACCCGGATCAAGGAAGCCGGCCGCCATTCACCAGGACGACCCTAGCCGTCCGCATGGTGGCCCGAGAGTCGGATGCAACCAGTTCGGAAGAGGAATATCAGCGGTCTGGGGGCGAATCCGAAGAGGAGCAATACCGGTATCTGTTCTCGGCGGAAGCCAGTCGGCAGTCCAGGCTACCTTCTGGGCCAGGCCAACAGAAGGGTTTTCCGGCTCGAACAGATCAGGATTATACCAGACGGAAGTGCATCCACTGTTGATCCATCAAGCATGACGACAGAAGCTGCTGGAAGCGGCTGACCTGCCAGAAGTGCGAAAGGAAAGGACATTCAGCGGAACATTGCCTGTTCACCTGCAAGACTTGCGTTGGAAGTACACGAGGCTGGACTCTGCCCCATCGAGAAATTTTACATCTAGATGAAGAAGTGGTATGTCCCGCCCAAGCACGCTGAAATGTTGCCACCAGGGGTGGAGAACATTCTAAACTAGATCGCTCGCCAGGTTGGAATCTGGTTCGATCCGGGCGGTCTAGTGTTAGTATCTATGCATATGTCGGTAAGGAGGATAATCGAGAAGCAAAGCAAAGTGTAACCGACAATACATGTCAGTTTGATGATTACGTCACCCGATCCCCGGGCAGCAGGGCTGACCTTTTCCTGGAGAGCAGTATATGAACGTACGAATATTCTAGGTCTGAAGTGGTTACGGAGCTAAATTTATTACCTGGTGAATCGCGAGGCTATTGGAAATACCATTTGCCGGATAAGTGGTTCAAGCAAGCCAAGGCTGATGGTAAAATTAAGAGCCAGAAGGCCACCATGCTTTTTTACTCTGGCGCAGAATTGTCCATCGTTGACACCACCTCTGCTCGTAAGTTTGGATGTGAAATAGATGAGACGAAGCGGCAAGTGTGTATCGGTATTTGGAGAAAGTTCGTACATGACCCAAGGAAAAACGTTAAAATTACGTTGGCTGGGTATTTGGTGTACTACTTTACCGCCTGGGTAGGTAGACTAGCCGGGAAGGATGCACTTCTGGGAATGGATTTTATGGTCCCAGCCGGCATACGACTGGATTTATATCATGGCACATTGACGTTGCCTGACGAGGTGCAGATCCAGCTGGCTGGCCGGCGGCCTCTATATGGTGCCCACGTCCAGTTCCTCAAGTTAGGTCAGATTGTAACGGTGCCAGTGGGAAGGACGGTGGAAGTATCGGTACGACCACACGGCAGGTGTCATAAGTTATGGGTGACTAGGGGCGAGTGTTGGGTATCCTCGTTTGTTAAAGGGAAAGGTCACCTCAATTACATAAACGTGACCAACATCTCAGAACAGCCCTTCACCTTGCATGAGGACGTCATCATTGGAATGTGGCTGGCCGAGGACAAAGTGCCCCGCCGGCCAGGTTATGTCACTATTGGCTAAAGAAGCTACATCGAGTGGCAAAATCTGGCCTTCCAGGTAACTACCGATGTGGACAGTGAAGAAGAACCTGTGGAGAAAGACCGAACTCTAATGGTGGCTAAACCAGAGTACCAGACTCCGTCTAGAATATTGACGCGTAGCCGGCCTTCGCCGAATCCGGCTGAACGTGCCGATCGAGATCCCGCCCTAGTCACTGAACTGGTTTTGCCCACACCGTCTAAGACGGATGAACAGCTGGATCAGGAGAGGAGACAAGTCGGATTCACATGTGCGGCCACCTCCGATGCTGGCCTGCCCGGTAAGCAGGATGGTGCTGGATCGACTAATCCACCTGACTTGGATTCGGAATTAGCTGAAGATGACCAGGATAGGAATCCATCTGACCCGTATTCGGAATTAACCGAAGCCGACCAGGTCTGCATTCATGAAGGGGGCGACCTATACGTCGAAGGCATGGAAGATCAGATGGCAGTGTTTCATGAGGTGACTCCCTGCCCACCAGCAGTTACTATGGACGATCTACAGGTTGAAGAACCAGATGTGAACAATCCGGAGGAGATCAGCAAACTGAATGATATCATATGGAAAAGGAGACGTCTGCTGATCGGCTCAGGTAATGCACTACCTCCGGCCGCCCATGGGGCGGTATGCGACATCGATGTGGGTAACGCCAAGCCGGTAGCGCAAATGTGCCGGATAGTCGCCCCCCCCCAGTATCGGGAAAAGCTGTCTGATCTCATTAAAGGACTGCTGGCCGCCAAGATCATCCAGCCGTCCACCTCGCCATGGGCGCCGCCCATCATAATCATTCTAAGAAGAACGGGGTGGATATAAGGTTGTGCATTGACTACCGACTGGTCAACCGGCTGACTAAGCTAATGGTTTACCCGATGCCTTTGATTAACGACTTGCTGGAGAATCTGATCAAGTTTTGTGGTATTGCTCGTTGGACATGGCTAGTGGATTTTGGGTGGTTTCTATGACCGACCGTGTACGAGAAATCTCTGCGTTTGTGACACCCTTTGGGTTGTTCGAGTGGAACTGGATGCCGTTCGGTCTAAAGGATGATTCGCAGATTTACCAGTGGCTAATAGATAACGCGTTGTGTGGACATTTCAAGATCAAGGCGGACCAAGATCCTGCTCTGGTCGGTGATGTGTTCGCCGAAGGTGACTCGGACCCCGACCCGAAACCTTCGGTTTTGGGCGGCGGTCCTACATTGATGACATTCTCGTTACGGCTACTACTTGGGATTTGTTATGTGAAAAAGTGATACAATTGATGATTACGTGTGAAAAATGGAATCTCTCGATTAGTGTGGTGAAAAGTTTCTGGGGAAAAACTAAGGTGACGTATTTGGGTCACCAGGTTTCGATTGCTGGACTGGAAGACAATCCGAAAGATCTGGAGTCCTTGAGTAATCTGCCTTTCTCGCGGTCATTGAAGGCCATGCAATCCTTTCTGGGCAGCTTGAACTATTACAGTCGTTTCATTGAAGACTTCGCGGTTTATGCTGCTGTTTTGTATGAGTTACGGGAGGTGGATTACCACAAGCTGAGAGAGCAGGATCGGCAAGGAGAAAAGCTGGCCTCGCCAACAGTATCAGCCAATGAGATGCTGACCGGGGCAACAATATGAGCCAATGAGATGCTGACTGGGACAACTATTTCGGCCAATGGCGAGCTGGCCCGTCCGCCCAAGCAGGCAGCCAGCTCCTCAACTCCTATGTGGCCCGGCCAGACGACCATATGACCAGGGCAATGGTGGCCTTCGGTATGCTGAAAGAAAAGAGGACGACCACACCTGTTCTGAAGCTCTTTGATGTTAATAAGGTGCCAGTGGTCATCATATATGCTAACAAGTGGGCTATCTTGGCTGCCCTAGTGCATGATCACGATGGAGTGTACCGTAAATGGACATGTCATAAATATCAAACTTGCTACAAGTAACATCCCTATATTTGGATCATTTTTGAGTTCACTCAATAAAGTACGTGTTATCGTTTTAATGAGGAGATCAATTATGACCGTGCATCTAACAAGCAATCGAACCAAAAGTGATAAGTTACCTTATTAAATTTTGTCGTTTGAAAATTACAATACTACTCATTATCTGTGTTGAGAGGTTATGAAAGTGAACTTATCTTAAGTAACAGTCTCTTATTGAGGTGGTTTCTGCTGCACATTTGTGTTATCTATAACATGTCTATTACGGTATTGTCCTGTGATTCACCAGTCGGACACTGAAGGCTAACGAAGTGAACTATGGGCTGGTGGATAAAGAAGTTTTGGCTTTACTACGGATTCTGGATGTGTGTTACACGATGTTGGTATTTCGTCCTATGAAAATGTTATCCAGACGGTCGACCCTGTCATCGCTTCTTACGGCTAACGGAATTGATGGCCGGCTGGGTAGATGGGCTATATTGTTGTCCCAGTGGTCTCTAGAAGTGATCAAGTGCACTAAAGGAGAAGAAGAGATATTGGGCATATTAGCTGCCAGCATCACTCCAAGGGCAGAAGTGGAAGAAACACTGATAGCAATAGCGCCCTGAAGCAGCCAAGACAATCCATCACACTCCCGCCACCAACAGTAGGTCCAGCGGAAGAGCTGATGGTTCTGAGCTTCGACGGGTCGGCGAGCGTCAAGAAGGGAGTTGGCGCCTACAGTGCCATCTTGTGGAAGCTACCCGTGTGGAAAGTGGTCGCCGCTGCTTCGGATTCACGCCTGGCATAACTGTGAACGAGCCGGAATACCGAGGATTTTTGCTTTGCCTAGATTTGCTGGCCGGCCAGACACAGGGGCGGATTATTATATGCGGTGATCCAGGTCGAGCCCGATATTTGGTGTAGGATACACAAAGGGGTATCCAGGTTGAGCTGGATATTTGGTGTACGGTACACAAAGGGGTATCCAGGTTGAGCTGGATGGTTGGTGTACGGTACCAAAGGCATCCAGGTTGAGCTGACTGGGCTATTTCAGGTAAGGCTCATAACTATCCAGCCAGGCTATTTTGGGTAGTTTACACAAAAGGTTGTATTGGATCTAGGGATAAAAATCAGTATACGTTTCGCTTTCTAAAGCAAGTCGTTTCACTGGTTCACAGCAGAGGCTAACAAGGTCCCTTTTGCTGCTATTGGTTTGGCCCGGGGAAGGTTAAAAGGAACCCACCGGAAGTCCCCTGACCGGGAGTCGTCGCGTGTTTTATACTCAACTCAAGTCGCCCGTGTTTTGAACACGGTTTATCTATATTGGGAATTGTGGTAACGTTTTGGCCTACTGTGGGAAATTGTGGAGTGTCATTTGGATTCCCTACTACACACGATATTGGATTTACCCCTTTATTATCTTTGGCTTAGCTGGCAGATCGATTATTCTCGGTCCAGCCCCCGCAGTATACGTATAACGCCAATTCTGCTCCCCGGTGAAGATTTCCGCCCAGGAGCAAATCTAGTCCTAACCCTTGCCTCCATATTCGACGGACATTTAGGGTCTATCAAGAGAGCGTAACCACCAGTGCTGACGGGTACACAAGGTGAGCTTTACGAACATGGATCACCCAAGGCGTCACGACCAAGGTGAAGGGAGTGACCGATCAAGCCGGCTGGATGCTAGCTCGGATCAAGATCTTGATGGACGGAGTACCTCCTCCGAAAGTCAGTCATCTGGTCCCCCCGCGGGTGTTCGCATCTCAGAATTTTTTTTTGAGAGCGACTACGCCACAAGAGCTACTTTGGTCCTTTCTTCACTTTAAGTGTACAATTGGTTTATACTGTCGGTCTCTGAGTTTAAGTTCCTGGTGGATTGATTTTAGCGCTGGTACAAAATCCATGTTATTCGATACTCGGAAAACTTGTTCAATGAATCACCAATTTTAACATCCACCGAGTCTGCCCAATCGATAGCAAATTCAATCTGTTTAATTCTTTCCGTAATACGATGTCACGTGCGAGGTTTAAAGTCGAATTGTCGAACACTCCGATCTCCGGTACTTGGATCGCGACTTGGTTTTCTGCGAGGCCAGAGGTTTCTCTTTGTAGACGAACGATTTTCGAAGCACATTTCGAAAGCATTGACTTCGGTAGAACACGAGACAGATCGTCTACAGGAATGGGTTTGTTTTTGCTTCTTTCATCCAGTTTAAACGGTCTCGGTTGCTTGGTCCCTTTCTTTATTTCAAACAATCCAAAACGTTCGGCAACTTTCTTCGCTGTATTGAATGTTGTATCGCTGCACATAATACTCTGCATGGTAGCAAGGCTGACTTGGTCGTGGTACATCTGCGAAGCTTCTTTCGTGCACCGGACACTTGCCTTCTGTTTAGCTCGCTTTTGCCTTTGATTTTATTTTCGGTCGACCACGTGCTCGAAGCGGACTCGAAATAACAAACTTGGCACAGATACAAACATCGTCTTGAACCTGGACCTGAGTGGCTGGGAAATCATCTTCCTCAACATCTTTAGTCGGTACCGCTACATACTCATCACTATCTCCCCTGTTAGATCCAATCTGTAGCCCAACCGACTTGTCCACGTTTCTATCCGTAACATCTGTAGTATGTACCGCTACACACTCATCACTACCTCCGCGGTTAGATCTAATCTGTAGCACAACTGACTCGTCCACGTTCCCACCCTTAAAATCATCTGTTTGCACCACCGACTGAGATCTTTTTCCACGCACATCTGGAGACGCTTTATCAATGGAGCTCTCACTCCCATCTTGACTTGTCTGCGCCGCTGACGCATGAGGATCCGTATCGATGCAATTTTATTGCATTTCCAACGCTAATGCAAGTTCACCGTGTTGTCTCATAGTAATCATATATTCAATTTTCTTAAGCGTCGCGAGAGCTGCCCGAAATGTGTTGGTACCGAGCTCACTCAGTGCTTGACTGATTACAACGCAGACTTCATTTGCTGCCTTAATTTTTCGATTCTGATCCTATGGAGTTTTGGTCCGAAGGGGGGTCACGTCTTCATTGAATGCTTCAGCAGGGGCATACTCGATTGTTGGCTCGCTCAATACCAACGCAATTATCCAGCGTAAATGTTAAAGGTGAGTTGGGATCACTTGCTCAAACTTCAAAGCCTTGCGAATGTAATATACATGTCGACATTGCAGAAGTCGTATTGACATAAACAGGCATGAGCATTACCATTATGTTTTCTCCACGTTATATTCCGCGTTGGGTTCATCACGTGCCTCGTCGTCTGTGACCGTGCTCTTAATGAAAAAGACGTCCATTATTTCTTCGTAAAATTCATATTTGGCCACGCTCAAAATTGCAAACCCATACTCCTGGTAAATTAATTCGCATGCGTTTTCACTTACTATGTTAGCAACCTGTGTCATTTCAGCGTCGTATGCTGAGTTCCTAACCACGGAAATTTTGTTTATGCGCTGCAAAAGGCCTTCTCCACGACACTTTGGTAAAAAATTATTGATCCAATGCAGTCGTCGACACTAGTAAATGAATCGACAACGTCCTCCAGTTGTCTCCATGATGACTCTAGCCGGTTGTTGGTGTTGTTGCCAAGTGTAACAGCGTTCTGGCGAGTGTAAGTGCACCACATGCCCTTGCAGCTGTCCCAGGTTTTTGTGAAGTACCCATCGAGTTTATTCTGGAGTGTCTTACTCGAGGCGGTCGCGCTACCGTCTGGCGAATGACAGATCTCATAATTGCGATCGGTGGTGATACCGACCAAAGCGGTGCTGTCTGTTTCCAGGCAAAGTAGATGCTTCATGTACGTCCGGTGCTTAGTGACTCTTGTTGTGTCTTTGCATACACGAGCAACTCAACTAGTCCCTTGAGTCTCTCTTTTTTCCATGCCGTAAAGCCATATTCATCAGACGTAATTTCTTCTTGAAGCCACTTTATAACGTGGGACTGGCACAGTAGTATTCGCGCAGAGGGAAGAGCAGCAGACAAAACAGACATTTCGGTAAAATCTTTATCAGTGATGCACACTGCATCTTGCGCCAGTTCTCGTTGTGGATCTTGAACGTCTCGATAGCAGTCGAAAGCGTTTCCGCACGCTCATTCTGGATAAGGGCGTGCTGCACATACTGCCCTATACCAAACACGTCGTGTGGCATGAAGCTGAATATCTTGTATTTCGAGGAGTTGGATCCATGCGTCGCGTCAATCAGAATGACCTCTGGAAAATGAGAGAAAATGTCACGCATGTGTTTCGCCTGGAGCGTGATACATACAACAATGATTTTCAATACATATAATTCAGTCAATACGTTATATTTCAATTGTTACCTTATCTTCTATCCGTTCCGTGAAGATACGTTCTATGTTGCCTGGCTCTTCTTCACAAAACTCTCTCATCCGTCCTCGCAATTAGTCCGCTGACGCCCTCATTCCTCGCTCGAGCATCTTCAGTTTCCCTAAGAAATTCGTCATGTCCCGGGCGGTTGGTGAGGCGGCAGAATTTTCGAGAATGTATTTTCGAATACTCTTCTTTTTCACTCCAGATTTGCGCAGCAGATCCACTGTTTCCAAAGCTTCTTGGCTCAGCGCCAATCGGTTGGCAAGATACTGAGCGTTTGCAATATGTGAGAGCCGGTGAGAATGCTTCAAGTCGTAATTGGTTACTGTAGCAATAAACTTCTCCTCGTCTTGTCTGCATTGCACTCACATGTTGATCTACATACACGAACATAAAGGTACGAACACATTTATTGAACAAATTATATACATACATGTAGCAATATTAACATGCACAGGTACCCTTGCATCACATCCAATGCACCCTCACCTCTTGCCGCAGTCATTTGCCAGATCCTCGGCACTTGTTCTCTCCAGCGTGTGTACGTTCTAGAGTGCGGGCGTACTCCTTCCACTCACTCGGAGTGATTTTAGCATTCGATTTGGAGGCCCAAATACGTTTCCTTCTTCAACAGAAGTTGAGGAGTGCAAACAAAAGTGCTAGAGCATGTGTGTTAATTTAGTTAATATTATCAATAAGTAAAGACAGTAGGACATTGTTCGGACCGGAAGTGGTAAAACAAACAGTTAACATAATAGGAACACGTCAATAAACTCAATAACAATAAAAATGAAGACAATAGAGAACTTTCGCAACATGAAAATCGAAGAGGTTTCAGTTTTAATTTGAGTAAGGAGTGGTTTAGGGCAAATCACAAACTCGATCTCATCTCAATCGCGGTTAGGCTTAAGGTTTCGGACTTGTATCTCAACTGATGAGATTCATTTGAGATACATGTACCAGAAGCGGGAACCAATAAAAATGGTATAGCTACGTTCATTTCGGTCGGGATATTTCGTATGAAGGCCCCTTATAGCTTGCGGATTTAATTCTTGTGATGATGTTTTGATGTAAAATTTTATCTTGTAGCTAATCTTTTATAATTGTAAAATTTGCCACCCACCACGGCAAACATGGAGATGGCACGGGAGCAGCACCGACTTAAGGCAGGATATTCGCTTTGTAAAGAACCCGTGGCGACAAGAGGGGATTACATAAACATTTTGACAAGTTAGAATAGAGAACGCTTTCTGGTCAGTCAACTAAATGACTGCTTGACCGTGCTCTGAAACAGAAGCCATGCAAAAGTACACAGAAGCCACTGTTATCTCTTAAGCTTTTCCACGTCAAGCAGCCAACGCATCTAAAAAAAACATTTATTTTGGACGGTTTCGCAGGTTGCTTGAAGTTTTCCCTGTATGTGAGTTTCGCGGGCACCACCGTGTACGATTTTACAGGGCTCAAAATAACCGTGGTTGAGATGCTCTAAAAAACAGTCAAATGCTCTACAAAAGATAAACCTGATTTTATAGACAAACGACTAGGAATAAGTGCATGCCCGCAAGAAGCATTATAGCTTTATAGCACTATTTCTTGGTCTCAATGATTTTAATCTTGGCCTTGCGGGTCTTCTTTGGATGACCTATTTCAATCTGGTTGCGCTAACGTAAACTGTCAAAGCGATCCAGAAGGGGGTTGCCTTTAGGATTCAAAGTCCGAAGGTTGCGAGTTATCACTTCCGAGAAAGAGACTGGCGTCGAGCGTTCCAATTTGCTGCATTTTATAATGTGGAAGAAATAATAGTCAACCGTGACGCATGAAGATCAGAGAGACCTTCACCACACAATGAACTTACATATACTTCCCAGTCACGCAAACGGGGGGTTCCTCGTGTAACTTTTGCTCCTTTTGAAGCTTTTTCAGCTCCAATTTATTGGCCACTTCTTTCTCGCACTTAACAATTTCTTGGAGAATGTGAGAGGAACTATGACATCATTGATAAAGCAAGAAGATTATGTTAAATGACTTTGGTCTTAGCCATAAACTCAGATGCTGAACGTACGAGTTGATCTGCTTTAAAATAGCCTTCTCGTCACGTCGACTCGGTAGCTTCATTTCCATCTGCTTTTGTCGTGAACGCTTGTTACGCTGAGCACGGGTCAGTTTTTCAGGTATCTTTCGGGTCTGCATATACCAAGATTACAAAATCAGTAAAAATACTTGAATCTAAACTCCATCACCACTATCTACCTTCGTGATCGTATCGTGCTCGACTTCTGATTCTGACGATTCCCTTTTTAAAGTATTGCAGTGATTCCTCCGACATGCCAAGGGCTATATGCTCTTGCATATGGGCTCTTTTTCTCTACTTTCGAGCTCTTCTGCTACTGCCTCCGCCAAAACGTCTTAATGTGTATCAAAGTCAGGATGGTATGATTGGCCTGCAACTGCTACCTCAACCGTAGGTACCTTCTACTTGGTTG
Organism: Sclerospora graminicola; assembly: GCA_001887855.2. Classification (NCBI taxonomy): domain Eukaryota; phylum Oomycota; class Peronosporomycetes; order Peronosporales; family Peronosporaceae; genus Sclerospora; species Sclerospora graminicola. The sequence continues at coordinate 17,299 of MIQA02002703.1, read as the reverse complement.
AAGCTACAAGTTTGCGCCGCTTGGTCTTCTTCACTTTAACAGGCACCACGTACTCATTTACCAGTAGGTTCTGCTCGTTATCTTTTACGCTGCCGTCTTGACTCCACAGCTCCTTAACCTTCTTCTTCATCTTCCCTTCCTGTTCAAGCATTTTTAACCGATTGTCTTGCTGCATCTTCCTGACCACTAAAATCTATCTCGTGCTGCACTTAGTTGCATCAAATTTTCGCGCACTGGCCAGCAGTGGATCGTTCTGCAATTTGGCCAACTTTTGTTTCTTTGTTAGCGGAACGGGTGCATTGCCGCCCTTGTTACCTACCTGATATATATGTTCAGCCTTAAGATGTTTAAGCTTCTTTTCTTCAGCGTCCAGTTGAATGTTCTCTTCCACCTGATTCCCTACGGCCTTAACGCGCTGTTGTCGACGACATTTGCTACCACCCATGATGAAACTCAACTGAAATTGATTGATGACATGCGAAATATTTTTTTGGGTGACGTTTCCGTTGAGTTCCAGTTTGCATAAACATGTCTATCTCAAACTGAGACTCAACTCAAATGGTTTGCGAAAGTTCTCTAATAGGACATTGTTTGCACCTGAAGTGGTTAAACAATCCGTAAACATATTAGTAACACATCAATAATTTCAATAAAAATAAAAACAATAAAGACAATACGATATTGTTCGGACCTGAAATGCTAAAACAAACAGTAAACATAGTAGAAACACATCAATAAACTTAATAACAGTAAAAATAAAGACAATAGGACGTTGTTCGCACCTGAAGTGGTAAGAAAACAGTAAATATATTAAAAACTCATCAATAAACTAAATAACAATAAAAATAAAGTCATTACGACATTGTTCGCACCTGAAATCGTAAAACAAACAGTAAACATATTAGAAACACATCAATAAACTCAATAACAAAAAAAGAGACAATAGGACTTTTTTCGCACATGAAGTGGTAAAACAAATACATCAAATATTAGTGTGAGCACCAATAAAAGTAAGTATACCATCCTTCGCACCTGATATTATCGCGCTTCATATACAGTCATATATGTGTTTACATCATCTCAACTTATAAATTCTCTTTTGTCCAGCGGAGGTCCAACTGCTGTTTGCTTTTCTCTCTCGGTGTCATTTTCTGCTCTTTCTTGCGAGTTCGTGCGCGGCTGTGACCCCTGCCTCCCTCCACCCCATTGTCTTCGTCATCATAGCTGCTGCCGCTCGAACGGCTACGGTCCCTGTCTTCGTTCTCAAAGCTGCTGTCCCCGCTGCCAGGCGTCTTCTTGGGGGGGCGCGTTTCCGGGTACGTTTTCGTGCCATTTCTCGCGCCTAAAATCTTTTTTTCCTTTTTTAAATTTAAACTTGTGTGGTGGAGGTATACTATACACCGTGCCGCTCACCGGGTAGAGGACTGCGTAGAGTCAGGCGATTGGAGAACATTCCTCGAACATTCTTTTTTTCGTCCAATTGCAATCGGTAACAGGAGCCACTCTCAAATACCTTAGTACAGTATGTTTATTCCTTATGCTACTTATCAGTGGTTAATTATTCTAACATGACGGAGATGTTTTACTAGTACTTGCTCCTGGCGAGAAAGAATCGTGACGCTGTTTCCACTGCCGATTTCAGTAAGTATTGCAGCGGGTACGAAATTCAACGGGCTTATAGCCATAAAAGAAAGGTTATTAGTAGTTCTGCATCAGGGAGGCTGAATATCATCTCCCCTTCGAATTGGTTGGCCCAGGTATAAGAGCATCTCCAGCATTAGGCTATAGCTATCCTATATTTAGCTTGGATTTGACTCGGGTTTTCACAACAGCTGGAGCTAAATCAATGCTAAGTAGAATGATTATCGCAATCACGACACTACGACATTGTGGCACGTCTATCGAATCAAAACACGAGAGGTGCCTATGTACTGAGGGACCACAACAAGCGACGTCACGGCGGCTCGCTAGCAGGCCGCAGGATCAACGAGAATCGTGACTATGAAAGACGCCACCACCGTTTTGTCCAACAGTACTTTGTTGATACACCTACATGTACCGACGACGATTTCTGTCGGCGACGGGATCATAGTTGCGTCCACGCGAGCCCTTCGTTTTTGTGGCCATTCTGAGCCATTTCTAATAGTAAAAAGAGTTTAAAAAAATTATTCCTCCAGATGTGGTTGCGCGTTCGGAAGGAATTGTTGATTATGTAAAAAATGTCTCACATATGCCATGTAACATGAATGCTATCTCCCGGTATGGATTAGCCACAGATGCCAAATTTGGCTAGGGTATAGCACTCTTGTTGTAGAAAAAAAGCTAAAATCATGCCAAATATAGCATATGGCTCGGATTTAGCCTACTGCTGGAGATGCTCTAATACCTGTACGTCTGTACAATAAATACCGTAGAACACAAGTTAGATTGGTGATCCAGTACGGTACTCGTTTCCCTACCCCTCTAAAGAGCTTTTGTATCAAAAAGCTCTGAGTGTAGTTTCGAATTTGCAGTCTAGACCTCACCCAACAAGGATGGGGAGGTTCTGGAGAAGAATTAGGAGCGTAGGATACCAACGGACGAACGGCCTGGGCACAGGTCCAGGTCCCCCCTCCCCGGACAGCGGCAAGCCCAGCCAACGCGAGAAAGCAAGTTCACCGTCAGCAGCGATAAGTGCGGCGGTGAACTCTGCTCAGGACAATAGGGACTGGCCTCACATAGAGCCAGTCCCTGCGACAACGAGGAAAACACTTGGGGGTGTGGGAGAGCCTACGGGGCCACTACACCCAGGACCAAGGGTGCACGCAAATGCCGCGAAGAGCGGTGTTATGACAGGGTGTGAAGAAGTGCCTACGAGGCCATCACACCCAGGTTTCAAGATGCAATCTCAGGGAGGGACGCTTGGGGGTGTGGCAGAGCCTGCGGGCCACCACACATAAGCCCAACTGTGCCCTCGCAAGTTGCTCTTATCGGAAGAATGCCAGGGTGTGACATAGGGCCTTCGGGGCCATCACACCCAGGATCAAAGACGCAATCTCCCATTATGGAAGAAGGAACGCATAGAGGAATGCTGAGGGGACGACAGCACCGGAGTGAGGGCGAGCCTGTAGTGCCACCTAACCTAGGCTTACCTAGGGATCATTCCGATGCTACCCAGAATGGACAACTCAAGAGTGTAGAAGTGTATGCCGGGGTGCTATACACAGGCGCCAACCTGCAATTTGTAATTGCTAACAATGGCGGAACACCGCGAGGTAACGGACAAGAGCAGGTGGAAGAACGAAACTTTTACCTAAGATTGAAGGACATCAAGTCCAAGGACGCGCAGAGCATTATGTCCAAGGGGCCACCACACCCAGGACTGCGTATGGACACTTTCGATGTGAAACAGAGTGAACGACTCTGGAAAGGATTTTGGGAGCTTCTGTCGGAGTGGCGATGGCTACACCGGGACCAAGTGGTTTTTCATGGCAGTGTTGTGGACGAGGACGGGATTCGACTGTTAAGCAGTTTAAAGTGCATTTACAACCTAGACCCAGCACCGGATCACGACTTCAGACGACCAGACCAAGAAGAACAAAGTTTGCCGAGCAAGGACCCGATTTACATGTTTATTGAGCCTGTATTACATTCTAGTCTTTATATGTTCGAAGTAGCTAATGGTAAAGACTAATTAGACTACATTTTACTACTACTAAATTCAGAACGGCAAGAGCAATAGAAAATTCGGCACGTCAAAAGCAACAACGCATTAACACAACGGATGGGAGAGTTACGTATCAGCTTCGATGATGTTGTAGTTGGTGTAAGAGGTTGCGCGAAAAGCATGGGAATTTAATATACGACGAAAAAAAAACTCATCCTGATGGGTTTTGGGAGCGTATATTCCGACACACTCGAACAATCTGGCATCAAATTGGATCCGGTACCCGTCCGCGTAATCAGAAATAAAAAAAATGTTCACGGAGGCGGAATCGACCCAGTTTGAACGTTGGAAGGCTGGGCGTACGTATTCTTTGCTCAGGACCAAAAAATTGGAAATATTTTAAGCGAAGATCAGGTGGTTAGCACGCAAAGAAGGCTTTAAGATGATTTTGATGGAGCTCGTTGATATGGCTTCTTGGAGCGAACTGTTTTCAGCCTACGAAGTCATTTCACCGCCGAAAAGGGAGACCCTTGACCAGCTCAACCACCTGATAGGAAAACTGACTAGTCGACATGATGTCGAGCTCAAACTTAAAGAAAAGCTGCAAGCTTTTGCCGAGGACTCAAGCTATATCGGCAAGACCGAAGAAGAGCTACTAGAAAGAGCAAAAGTCGTGGTTTATGTTGACGAGTTAGTGCTCAACAAGCAGAAAGTGGAGCATTTCAAAGAAGATAACGAAGTCTTTACACAACGGATGGAAAAATTAGGCATCAATATCGATGACGTTGTAGCTGGTATCCAAATACTACCAAGAATACACGGGCTTAAAAACTACAACGATTACAGTATCACCTTGATGGCTCTCGGATTCAATTATTTCAAAACAATCAAAGCTCTCGCTTCCAAATTTGAGGCGATGGAGCTAAAACCACTAGACGATGCCATGGGCGATTATGCTGATTCCAAACGGTTCAAAGATTGGAAGGCTTACCGTGTGAAGTCGGGTGTCTCAATTACAAAAATGTATGCGAAGATGCGCTGATTTAAACAGGAGGAAGAATTAAAAATGAAGGATGAGGAGCTCGCTGAAATGGCTTTTGGGAGCGCATTCTTTTTTATATTACACCAAATCAAATCGATCTGGCCCTCTTCGATCCGGGATCAAGATAAAATCGAGGACCAGCTCGAACGTCTGATAAACCAACTGCCCGAGGCCGAAAAAAGTGTTGGTTAACCCAACGTAAAGGGAAAGCTGGGAGCGATTACAGAGAATCCAGTCTAATTTATCGTCAAAACTACAAAAGAACTGGTAAAAAAAGCGACTCACGAGGCAGTCAGTGACGATTTGAGTAAGGAAACCAACAAAAGAAGCAAAGTCGCGTAAATTAAAAGAATAACTGTTTTGACGACAAGGAAGCATTCTACTGTGTAAATACGCATGGGACTTAATTTATTCTTGCCGAAATAAGGTGTACTTTTTACTAGTAGTTACTCCGGAGTAATTATTATACATTTTCTTCATTTTACAATCATGTGGTGGGCCGATTTCCAAATCCATGGCGGAAGTCTAGGGTGGAATCCGGATACCCACTGGCCCGGACGACCAACTATCGGAGGGGGTACTCCGTCGATACTGATCAGCATCAGAATCAGATGCCTCACCATTATGGTGACTGATCTGATCTTCCCGGTCATCTGACCGGTCGTCATGCGCGATAGGATCCATATTCAACTTCATCTCACCTTGTGTACCCGTTGATCGGGGGTGGTTACACTTATTCTGGTGGACTCAGCGACGAAAACGATGATCTTGATCAGGTCGGAGGGGATGACCTTCTCGAGACGGGGGTGTCCTCAGGTGGAAATCTTCACCGGAGAACGGGTTGGGGTCGATACTTAATCAGTATCTAGGCACTGATCGGGAAAGTTCGTCCGATCAGGCCAGCCAATGAGAGAGAGATATATAAGAAACCAAGAAAACGCGACCACCCCCCCCCGACGGGTTTGTTTAGGTGATCAAGCCTCACCACGTGTTTGGAACACGTTATAAATATTGGAAAAGGCTTTGTGGAGATAGCGTCTGTGGATACTGTGGAAGATCGTCTCGGACACTGTTCATTTCATATCCAACCCGGCTTAACTGAGAACTGCATCTGGACGTCGGTTTGGGGCTGCTCAGCCCCGATCATGATCTGCACAGCGATCGGCCGAGTGATCGGGTAGTGATCAGGGCGATCAGCCCTAGATCACTTCGAAAACTCTCTGGGTTACCATCATAACGACTTTGCTTGCTCACTCGGCCATATTCCCGACTTTCATCCCCTGTCGGGGTTACAAGATCGCACTGATTCAGCCGATCGGGCCTGATCGGGCCTTCCTTCATCATTCCTGGACAGATCCATCGGTCATCATCACTTGTCTTGACTTGGTACTATTCCAACGGCTTGCCCCATTCCACATGCCCCATTCCATTCTATATCTGATCTTCGTATTTTTTGGGGCAGAATTAGTTGACTCGCCCGATCGGGCCGGAACTTCGTATCATATCCAACTTCAACATCTGCACTGTTCATAGCTCGGTCCGATAACTTTCTCTGATGTGTCATGTCGCCATTGCTGCTGTATATCCAACTCGTCTCTGCCGATCTCGTCATACATCCACGTGATCTCCACTTAATAAACGTTATCCCGATCGCGATCGTGATCTTCACCGTTCCATCAGTGTCTGGGATCGGGCGTAGTAACGGTACTTGGCTTATCCCTTCACATTACGAACACCCGTTGTCCGCCACCTTTTCGTCGTATATGCGATCAGCCTGTCCCACCCATCAACTTTCTCATCTTGATGGATGTTCCATCGTGACCAATTAACGGCTATGTGTGGCCCACCTCATTCTCAACATTTTTCAGATCGCTTTACCACAGCCGCCCCTGAGCCTAACTGCAGCCACGCAACGACTGCAGTTCGACTGATCCATTTCCGAATTTCCCTTTTGGCGACTACCCACGTCTGACTCGAGACGATCTCCCCTTCCTTTTCCCGCATCTTCGGCTGCCCCTCCGATCACCGACTCGCCTCCCGGTCCAAGTTCAACTGATCCTGTGACTTCCCTGATCACGACCGCAGCCACGATTACGACCAGCTTCATCTCTCCCACGACGACCCTGACTCCCTATCATCCGCCTTCGAATTTTCCTGCTCGGCCTTCCCCGAGTCGCCCAGTCAATTACTTGGAGCAGTTGGCTCGTCTGGTGGAGGGATCCGGCCCGCTCACGCTGGGGTCCATGGAGACTAGCCGATCGCGGTTGGGGCTCCGAAGCGCAACTCCCGAGTTAGTTTCTCTGTATGATACTAACCGGGCGCTTAATGTTTGACCGTCGGGTCGTCATCGATACTCTGGAGCGTGATTCTGCCGATCTGGCTAGCCAGCTGTCGGCTCTACGATTAGGTCGCGACAAACTTGATGAAGATCTGCAGGACATGACAAGCCGCGCTCAAAGTTTGACAGTGGAGCGTGATCAGTTGTCTGCTGATCTCGCTGCTCTGTGCATTTCCAAGCCTTCGGATACTGTCTCCTCTTTACAGTCGATGATTCACACGCTGTCTGTTACTGTTCGCCATCAAGGTATGTCCATCCCATTCGTTTCTTCTGCGATCCGTATATAACTTTTCTATGGTTGCTTTCAGACGAACGCATCGAAGCGATGAAGAGTTCGATGGTCGAGATGGTGAGTCATTTGCAACAGCTCGATGACCACCGTCGAGACCATGCTTCATGACAAAATTTGTACTGCCGAGGACGTGGAGCGTCTGGAAGTCGAGATGCGCTACTCAGACGAGCAGGTCCAGCTCCTGGTGAAGCAGCTTTAGGATTCACGCCTCGGCATGCCAACGTACAGAAAAGCTTGTGCGAAAGTCGGAAAGAAGCTGAAGATCGTCGGCGCGAGCTTAATCTTGCTCGGGTTAATCTTGAAACCCTAGAGATCGATGCGCGTGTATGGACCCAGCGTAATGGCGACTTGAGGAAGATTGCGGACCAGACCATGGACAGGTGGATCGACCCGAACGCTTATTCGGGGTCGCTTCGGACGGCCTTGCAGATATCCCCGAGCTGATCAGCTCTCTTGCTCCGTCTGGGACACCGTCGCAGCCTCCCGGGTCTGCCCCGCCATCGCCCACCTTCCTTGTTGCTTCCTCGCCGATCCATGGTGCTGATCAGCCCGTGATCAGTACTACAGCGGCTTCTGTTTCCACTCCATCCCGTTCGTCGCTAGCCTCGAGATCGGTCTCATCGATCTTGGGTTCTGCGAAGCGTAAACGGGCAAATTCATCGTAAGAAGAAGGTGGTTCCCGCCAAGCGCTCTCGTCTTATTGCTGACTCGGACGAAGCGTCGTCAGATCTGGTTGAAAGGACGCTAACTGCTCTGGCCCGATCACGCAGTGCTAATCGTCGATTTCCAGTGGCGGCCACGTCGGGCGTAACTTCTCTGACCCGGGCCGTCGCTTTACTTGACTCCGACGGCGAAGTCGAAGATGATCTGGAAGACAAGCGACCGGCCTCGGCTGCTCCCAGCACTCCTCCACCCGCCAATACGACGCTGACCACCCGACCGCCCAACTTCACTGGCGTCTTCATTCCACCGAGCAAGTCGGCGATCGACCAGGACGACTATAGTAATGACCCAAATGAAAGGTTCATGGATCTGTACGTCGTTATGCAGGGGAAGCCGTCGCAAGCTCACATGTCAACTCGACGGCCCTGGAGTGCCGATCAGGTATGGGATCTAACACCTCAGGTTCTTTCGGTGAGGCGCAAACCCGTCCCTCGCTTGTGGTCCCGTCCGCCAGGGTGGATTTTTCTGATTAGGTCGTCGACACCCAAGGACACGCAATGGCAACCGAGTGTGCTGACTAAGGGGGCCATCGAGCTTTTGATTGATTCGGAGCCTTGGGATATCCTCATGACGCCTATGCCCGGGTTGGAATTTCCTAATCGCCCCTGGTTTGTTGATCTCCAGGGACGTCTGGCTCTATATTACCAAGAACATGTTCAAGGGATATGGGAGGCAACCCACCATTTTCCGATCACGGCGGCGATGCGTAAGGATGCGTGGCTGGAGCATTATTATCATGCTCGCAAACGCCGAAGCAGCAAAGCCGGGGCTGCTTGGGCCGTGATCTGCGACCGTGTGGTCAATGAGATTCAGCGCGGCGAGTGCGACCTGGACGTTTTCTTGTTTCCTGCTGTGCTGCACCTGCCTGTTCGCCGGGCGGAAGCGCGAGGCATCAAGGCCGACGGCGGGGAGTGGTATCCTGGTTATGGGCACCCGACTCCGATCGGCACGTTGCGCGATGCCTTGGGCTTTGCCGATCGCCAAGATCCCTGGCGGAACCAATACCGATCAAGCCCCATGGAGCATCCGGCGTTCAAGATTTCTCGTCTGCGCACGAAGTATGGCCCGTAATTGTCGTGATAGCCAGCTTCCGTTTCATTCTTTTCGTAATCATTAATATATCACGACAGCTTCTTGATAACTTTCATGTTCCATATCCACACTTCATATCCAGGTTCCAATATTGTCTCCATCTTGTATATCGATCGTTCATATGTATGCAAATGTAGTTCTCGTGAATTATATATATATATATATCCATTGACTCTGAACCAGCTCAATCTCCTTGATCTCCACCTGTTTGACCAGTACCATTGGCTGATCCATCATAATATATCAACCCAGACTATTGAGACTCCTGGTTGCCTTCTTCGTGAGTTTGCATTACTCCAAATCGGTTTCGTCTCACCCGATCACGTTCAAACTCCCTTAATAAAGCTCCACAGTTGAGGTCTCGTTCATCTACCCATGCTGGATCGTCATAACCTTTCCACTGAACCAAGTAATCACGATGGGTTCGACCGAATCGGGTCCTCTTGCCTGATCGGGTATCCAAGATCTTTTCCACTTCAAATTCATTTTGATCTAACGTTCTTTCCCAACTGTCTTCGGGCAAGAGAGCTTCGTCGAAGTCAAACCTTGGCTGATCAACGGATGACAGCCTGATTTTTGGGCGATCGGGGTATTCCCGGACCAGTTTCAGCTTCGACAAATGGACGATCGGGAAAATTCTGTAATCGGTACCAGCAGTGATCAACCGGGCGGCATGATCACCGATCAATTCGGATATACGGAATGGTCTATGCCACAAATGTGCTAACTTCCTGGCGTATCCTTCTTTAACGCGATCCAAGTAAAGCCAAACCCTTGATCCCGGTTCGATATTATGCGAATCGGCTTGATCATTATTCCGATCGGCTCTCTGTTGGATCGCCCTCCGCAGTCGTTCATTCACTTGTTCCCGTGCATGCTGGTAATGGCACTGGAGTCCCATACGCCATCGACGAGCTTCGCGATCTCGACCTCGGGTACATCCAACAGGAATCACCGACTCGATGGTAGATCGGGGGTCCCAAGCATACGCCAAGTAAAACGGAGTATCTCCCCTGATCCGATCGAAAGAAGAATTTAACGCAAACACCAGTCTCTCTGCATACTCATCCCAATCTTGTTGAGCGGAGTCCGCGGCATACATCTTAATAGCTCTGGTTAGCGTTTGTACCATACGTTCGGCCTTACCGTTCGCTTGCGGACGGTAGGCCATGGTCGCGCTTTGTTTCTGACCAAGCATCTGATTAAATGATCGGAAAACTTCGGCCATGAAACCTGGTTCCCGATCGTGCCTGATCACCTCACTTGCTCCAAACCGCCTAAAGATACATTCCTCATAACTGCAAGCGACTTGTTGGGCTGTTCGGGTAGATCCCGCTTTCGCGATCACCAATCCCGTGAACAGATCAGTCCAAATCAGCAACTCTGTATTGCCCTTGAACGATTTTGGCAAGGACGGTATGTGATCCATCGCTATCACTTGGAAAGGGTAGGTCGCCTGGATATTTCCAGGTGATCTACCCCGGATGTTCGGCATACCCTTCCCGGTTTCGCAATCTGTACATGTTCCGACAAACTTTTGGACACTTCGATATAAACCTCTCCAGTGGAAATGTTTGCGAATCCTGTGGTATGTCCGACCTACGCCCTGGTGACCACCCTCTAAACTGACGTGATAATGATGTAAGATATCTGCTTGTAAAGTCTCTGGGATCACGAGCCTTGCTGATCGGTCCAGATCTGCATCGACCTGATCAGCTTGAACATAGTAAAACAACAAATCGTTTTCGTCAATCTCATAGTTGGACGCGATCTTAACACAATCTTTTGCTTCACTCTGGCTCAATTTCTCTAGATCTCTATTCAGAAAAGCCTTCAAATCAACGATCCATTTTTCTTCGTCTTGTGCCTTGAGAATTCTTTCGATCCGCATCTCCTGTACTATTTCTTCTGTTAGGCTTTCTCGAGAGAGTGACCTGTTAGGTGTTGATCTGGCTCGTGATCTCGTCATGATCGAGACCTGGGCTGCTTCCTTTTTATCTTCCGCATGAATCAGCTCGGGCAGCCTATTGATCTCCACCAATTCCTCCAGCAATGCTTTTATCAGTAACTATCGATCCGGTCTGATCACCCATGGCCATAGTGGCTAGATGATCTGCACTCCGATTCCAATCACGTTTCACATGTAAAAGATCATGACTTGGCCATCCACGTAGAGCTTTCATAACACGATCATTCAGCAACTTCAAACGCGGTGCTTTGCAATCGATTTCTCCAGTGATCTGCCGAATTACCAGGTTTGAATCTCCGCATATGATTACTCTTCCGATCTTTTGCTCTTGCAAGAGATCCAAACCTAGCAGCAGACCACGATATTCGGCTTCATTGACCGTGATACCCGGAGTATAGTCTGAACCAGCAGATATAACAGTCCATTCTGGCAATTTCCACAACAACGCGCTATACGCCCCCACGCCTTTCTTCACACTCGCTGATCCGTCGAAACTTACAACGATCAGATTTTCCTCCGAGCCGACGATCGGTGGGGGTATAGTGATTGATTCTCGTGGTTGCTTCCGAGGAGCGACCTCGATCAGGGCTTCATCGACTTCTGATCGGGGTGTGATGCTGGCTGCTAGTGTTCCAAGAATTTCTTCTTCGCCCTTGGTGCATTTGATGATCTCCAAGGTCCACTGAGATAACAGCGCTGCCCATCGCCCCAGTCTCCCGTCTAGCCCATTCGCTGACAATAACCAAGCCAGACTAGATCGCCTGGTCAATACCTTAATCGATCTAGTCACCAGCATGGAGTAACAAACATCCAATACACGTAATAATGCCAGCACTTCTTTATCCACAATACCGTAGTTGACTTCGTTCGGTTTTAATGTTCGGCTTGTGAACGTCACCGGGCAATAAATTCCGTCGTGATCTTGGACCAGTGCGGCCGATATTGCCCATTTACTGGCGTATAGAATCACCACGGGAATCTTCTCCGGATCGAAATGTTTCAGTATCGGCGTCGAGATCATCTTCGCTTTCAACATACTGAAAGCTACCATAGCTCGCTTCATATGGTCCTCTGACCCTGGCACAGTTCGATCGATCAGTGATCCTGTCTTGGGATTCGATTCGGTAACTTCGGTTTCGCGATCAGTCTTACTTATGATCTTCCCACTCGATCACGTTCTCGTAGCCCATGATAATCCACTTCCTTCAGTTCATATAGTATAGCGGCGTAAATTGAGAAGTCTTCGATAAACCGGCTATAGTAATTCAGAGATCCGAGAAAGGACTGCATAGCCTTCAGTGATCGGGGAAAAGGCAGGTTGCTGAGAGCAGCCAAATCTTTCGGGTTTGCTTCCAAACCTTGGATCGACACTTATGGCCGAGGTAGGCGACCTTGGGTTGAGCCCAGAAACTCTTGACCACACTGATCGATAAATTCCAGCGCTCTCAGGTGTTCAGGAGCCGTTCGACCTTATCGCATAGCATATCCCATGATGTTGCTGTGACCAAATGTCGTCTATATATGATCGCCTTCCCAAAACTGATCGGCCCTGATCTTGGTCCGGTTCGCCCTCCGTAAACACATCATGTAGATCGGTGGCTTCTCGATCAGCACTGATCTGGAAATATCCATAGAGAGCATTGTCAATCAGTCTCTGATAGATCTGTGGGGCGTTCTTTAATCCAAACGGCATCCGGTTCCATTCGAAAAGTCTGAAAGGTGTAACGAAAGCCGAGATCTCTCGAGCGCGATCAGTCATCGAAACTACCCAGAAACCACTAGCCATATCCAGCGAACAAAACCATAAAACTTTATCCAGATCTTCTAATAAATCATTGATCAGGGGCATCGGATAGACCATCAACTTCGTGAGGCGATTCACCATTCTATAGTCGATACATAGTCGAATATCGACCCCGTTCTTTTTTATCACAATCACAATCGGTGATGCCCACTGCGATGTTGAAGGTCGGATGATTTTTGTACTCAACAAGCCCTTGATCAAATCGGATAACTTTTCCCGGTATTGAGGTGCAACTTTGCGACAACGTTGAGCGATCGGCCTCGCATTTCCCACGTCTATATCACATACAGCTCCGTAAGCGGCTGGGGGTAGGGCGTTACCCTTCCCCATCAGTAAATGGCGCCTTTTCCAGATGATCTTCTTTAGCTGATCGATCTGCTCGGGAGTGTTCACTTCGGGATCACCGACCTGTAGATCTTCCATGGTGACTTCTGGCATATTGGGCGATACTTCCGGCAAAACGGCCATCTGCTTCTCGCTACCTTCAATGTACTGATCACCACCTTCGTGTATACACACTTGTTCATCTACCTGATCTACCTTTCCTGATCAGCATCATCTTGAGTCGCCCCTTGTGAGTCATCCAACTGGTGATCTACTTCGGGTTTACCTTCCTCCGTAACGACTTCGGCAGATTCATCTTCCTTTTTCTTCTCAAGATCGTTTCTGAACTCCTCACCATCCTTTTCGCTCTCTGGATCTGCTGTTTTCGGTGAGCCGGGTCTGATAATATTCAATATTTGTGGACCTTTTTTGACCCGGCTTTTCCCTGTCGCTTCGATCTGTGGTCTCCTGATCAGCAGCTTGGTCGGCGTAGAATATTCCGGCTTCTCGACCATAGGTGAGGTATCTTCATCTGCTAAGTCTTCGTCACTAATCAGGTCTGTGGTGGCCTGATAAGCCAGATTTTGCCATTCAATATATCTTCGTGATCCCACTGAGACATACCCAATCTGTCGAGGTACTTTCCCTTCGGGTAACCACATCCCTAGGATCATGTCTTCGTGAACGATTAGCGGCTGATCAGATATGTTCGTAATCCTGATGTAACTTGATCTGCCGATACCCTTGACGAACGTTGGTACCCATCGTTCACCACGGGTTAGCCACAATTTCTGTTGCCGATCGCTCGGCCGAATCATCACATCGACTGATCGGGCCACCCCGATGTTTTTGTACTGACCCCTTTTAAGCATCCGCACATGAGTACCATATAAAGGGCGTCGGTCGGATAACTGAATCTGCACCTCATCCGGCAGAGTCAGGGTTCCATGAGACAGATCGAGTCGTATACCGGCTGGTACCATGAAATCCATTCCCAGTATCGCGTCTTGACCGGCTAACCGACCAACCCAAGCGTTGAAATAGTAGACCAGGGATCCTGCCAAGGTGATTTTAACACGAGATCGTCCTTCCGTCATGTACGAACTTTCGCCGATCCCAACACATTCTTGCCTCTGGGTACTGTCTATACGACATCCCACCTTACGAGCAAAGGCGGAGTCGATAATCGAGACTTCTGCTCCAAAGTCAAATAAAATAGTGGCTTTTTCGTTGTTAATCTTCCCATTAGCTTTTGCTTGTTTAAACCACTTGTCGGGAGAGTGATACTTCCAGTATCCTCGGGATTCGCCGGGCAGTAGATCCAACTCCATGATCACGTCCGATCGGGAATATTCATCCACTCTGAGACTGTGAATCGGACATCGATCGATGCAATTTGAATTAGAACATGTATTGTCGGTTATCTCCTTTTCCTCAAACTTATTTCCGCTACCGACATATGCATAGATGCAGAACGTAGATCGCTCGGCTCGAACCAGATTCCAACTTGGCGAGCGATCTAGTTTAACATCTTCTCGACATCTGGTGGGAGCATGCCAGCATGTTTAGTCGGCACATACCACTTGCGCATCAGATTGAAAAATTCTTCAATAGGGCAGGCACCGGCGTCGTGAAGCTTCCCACAAGTTTTGCATACGAAAAACAATGATCAGAAGGGTGACCTTTACGATCACATTTTCCACACGTAATTCTTTTCCAGCAATCACGATCTCCATGTCTGGTCGACCCACAATGCACGCATTTCTTGCGAGATCGGTCCTGATCAGGTTGAGCCCCACCAGGTTTTCGCCCATCCATGCCGTTAATCGATGATCTCGGGCGATATACTGGCTCCGTCGTAAAGATATGACGATACTGTTCCTCGTCCGAGCTTAAACTTGATTGACCACTTTCCTCTTCCGAACTGGAACTGTCTGATTCTTTCGTGATCATCCGAATTGCTCTGGCTGGTCGTGCCGCTGGTATCTTGCCCTGGTCCGGATGTGGTTTCGACCGGTACCGGTTCGATCCTACCTCGACCTTGGGTTGTCGACTTTTGGCTCGCTGCAGCGTTCTCAGAGTTAGTTCCAATTGCTCCGAATCCTTTATACGGAGCAGGGTTAGCTGATCAGCCAGATCACGATTATCCAGAGTGCCAATAAAGTGTTCGACATGCTCGCGAGCTATATCCGGGTGTCGTGGGTCCTTGATCGGCATTTTCGCGCGTAGACCAGCAACATTCAGCCGATGTAAGTATTCGATCGGCGTCTCGTCGGATCTTTTCTTCATGTGGTAGTACTGTCTAGCGACAGACACCCCGAGTTGCAATACTGTTCTTCAAACTCTTCACACAAACGAGGCCACTTCAAACGCACTTCTCGACTCAGCTGTTTAAGCCAGTTCTTGGCCGGGCCTTTCATTAGATCAGCGAAGATCAGGCATCTTTCAGCTTCCGGTGTCTTGTCCCTCAGAAAAGCTGACTTAGTCCGGCTTAACCAACCTCTGGCCTGATCGTCATCCATATCTTTGCCAGTGAAATCCTTCAATTCCGAGATCGCAGACATTCGTACTCGGGTGATCGTTCCTGATTCACTGTCAAATGCCTGCGCGGAGGCCATATTCGCTCTACGAGGCATCTCGATGTCCAGATCATCTGGATCGAAATGTTGGCTGATCTCGCCCTCTGACTCCATGTCCACATCACTTCGCGGGGGTGATCGGTGAAATCGGTCCTGGTGATCGGCCTGGCATATCGAACGAACGATTCCGGCTGATCGGACTGATTCCATCTCCACATCCACGGGTCTCTTGACCGATTTCTCAGCAGACTGATTCATATTCGGTGCCGATCGCCATGGTTGTCCTTGCCCAGGTGTGTAATGAGGCAATTCATACTGATCACCCGCAAATCGGTTCATCATTGTCGCGAACATGGCTTTTAATTGCTCTGGGACCTCCGGCATGTTGGTTGGACCGGTATTGGAGGTCGGATTGGTCTGTGGCACTTCCTGAGCATCTTCAAAACTATCATCCGATCCGACTCTACCAGGTTCAGGCTTTCTCTTCCTGTTCTGCGACTCGATCTTGGGGTCGATCTGCTGGATCCCTTTCGGGCCCAACGTCATACGTGTGATCCCAACCGAGAAGTCGGTGGATGCCGCTCCAGATTGTGAGGACGATTGATAGATCGACTCGATATCCATAGGATACTCAACCAACTGTGATCGGTGCGAAGGATTCGCGATCGGCGACTGAACCACTGGGTTCGCCCCTAGTAACGAGGCAAGATGATCATACAGGGTGATCATAGATTCTCTGATCGTCTCTTGATCCAGATCGAATAGCATATTCGCATCGAAAGCACCAGTAGTGAAGCCAACCTCGTCGATCTGCGCCAAGAGGTTCCTGATCAGATCAAGTTGACTGCCTGTGATCACCGGCCGGGTCGCTCCACCTTCCAGCTTCCCGATGATCTTAGGCTTGATGATCTTCATCACTGGGTTGGTAACCAGGAACTTGTGAAACTCTCGAAGATAGAACAGTCGTTCCACATCTTGGACAGTGGTCTTCCCGGCTGGTTCGATCTTCTCTTTGTCTTCCTCGAAGATCTTCGGTTTAGGTTTCACATATTTTTTAGGTGGATCGCAATGATCCGCCCCCATGTTTTTTCTGTCTTTTTCCATTTTCTTCTTATGCATAGGATCAAGGTTAACACCTCGATCCTTTCCCGGGTTATAGTTAACTTTACTATAACCCAGATCGGCCCCGATCGGGGCCATGTGGGGAGTTGTTTCATCTTTAATTTCGACCTGGCACTCCACCAGACCAGGTCGACCATCGCTTCCTTTAGTTATGAACAGCATCGGAGGCGATACGCCTTCCTCCAATACACCCGAAAAAGTTTCCTCCACTTTGATTTTCACATCTTTTTCATCATCAAAGAAATCACGGTGATATCCTGAGTCACCAAGTGATCCGGGCACGCGCACCATTGTAGTGGAGCGGATTTCCAAATCCATGACGGAAGCCTTGGGTGGAATCCGGATACCCACTGGCCCGGACGACCACT
>MIQA02002701.1:0-19445 GCA_001887855.2 Sclerospora graminicola | reverse complement strand
AAAGTAAACTAAGTAGGACCAAATTACATTTGGTCCAACACAATTTGCACGCTTCCTCATTACAAACTAATAGTGTAAGCCGCGTAACAGCAGCCCTGTTACATGTTTGAACCGCCACCTGAAATCGTGGAAGAACTCGTATATATACAGACGGCTTTCTTGTGGAGGAATAGCACGACAGTTGAGAGAGAAAGGCATAAGATTTCACCGACCTTATTCAATCCCAGTAGCTATAAAGGTACAACGTTTAAAGCTGGCGTGTCAGTGGCTGATTGCGGCGCCAGACTGTTACCAAAGAGCGTGGTTGGACTTATCTGGAATAGGACGAGACAACGTTTCAGGGAAAGTAATAACTCCGGTAAAAGGCTATACAGTGTGTCAAGCTGGACGATCATATGAACCGGGAACGATGAAAACAGTGGCACGAACTGTTATGGAGTGGCTGAGCCCGAAGGCGTGTGACACTGAGCAGTTAGAACGCTACACTAAGCAGATATTACCCCAGGCAATTGATCAAATGGAGGCAAGACTGGAGATGAAAGGACTAGGACTCAAGCAGGACAATGAGTTTACGATAAAACTGGACACTGATACTTACCCGTATCATGATCGGCTCCGAGATTCGATGCTACCTTTGTGGGGAACATATGCTCGGGCATCTAATCCTTGGATCAGAGAGGAGAGAGCGATAATGCTAGTCCCCAGGAAATATGATCGCCTACCGCCTCTAACCATCCGCGAATTAGGCATATTGCGACTAACGAAATCTACGTATGTATGGCAGGTGCAGGGCGTGCAAGGGAATTCGCATACGTGTGCTAAAGTTGGAAGATGGTTATGTACGATAATTTTGCGTCGCCAAGAGTAGAAGTAGGACATTATATCGGGGAGCGGACGCCATTACGTAAAAGCCGAGGGCCAGCATGTCTGGAATTGTTCACTTGGGATATAGAAGCACCGGGACACGTTAGAGGGAAAGGGAGGACACAAGGTGAACAAGTCAGCCTCAAACAACAAGCCGATGATCATTTGGAAAATCGTAGCCAGTACGAAAGTGGAAACCTCAGAAGATCCATCGTTAGTGGAAGAACTGGCAGTCTTCCAGCCTCATCCGGACATGCATCTTATAGGATGGATGATTGATGAAGATACGCCGATACGGAAGATATGGCCCAAATTACGTCGGTCGTTTAGGAAGCTGTACTTTCACGGGGTCGCGCCGCAATTAAACACTCTGCTAGGGAAGTGGAGGAATAACTGTGCTACGAATACTTGGTGGAGAAATTTATAAGATGTGGAACCTAATCAGGTATGGGATCATGACAATATGTTGACTAACTATCAGGTTTGGGTACATTTTCGAGTTGCCACAATGCAACTGAATACCTTTTATGTCCGGACGCAAAATGATAGGAGATGTGAACATGATGAACGATGTACAAGTGTGCGGACGGATGTATGTCATATTCTATGGGAATGTAAGAGGGCTCAAGCTTTTTGGCGACGTCTGTTACAGCAGTGGAGATGCAAGATGATACCGGACTCGCTCATGAGTAGTTTTCAATCAGCGGTGGTGACTCGACGGGCTCCACCAGTAGGTCTTAAGGCAATGATGATTCAACATGGAGGGTATGACAACACATGTTTAACTGACTCTGGAAAGGATTTTGCGGAATCGGAATGGCATGGTTATGGCAAATACGTAACCAAGCTATATTTCAAGCAATGGTTAAAGATGCATACGATCATCTGGAATTCATATGGCGTCAATTTTGAGCTCAAGTAGAGGCGGTGGCGGATTATGAATCACGACTATATACGGCACGCAAAGAAGGAATACGACTGAAAATCAGTTCATAGTCCGTCTTCGATCACCCTCCAGCACCGGATACGGATTCCCGTAACCTATCCCCAGAACAAATATGTGTGTCAAGTGACGAAAACACATCCAGGATATCTGAGCCTAGATTACATTCTAGATTACACATGTTCATAGTAGCTAATGGTTAAGACTGATTAGACTATATTTTATTTTATCCAGCTACCATCCGGCTCAACATGGATGCTTCTTCGTGTACCGTACACCAAATATCCGGCTCGACCTGGATAGCCATCCATCTAGACATACCTGGCCACTGACGTCGACTCTTCTTTAGCGGCCACCGTCGGCGTCCCCTCCATCTTCTACAGGGCCATAGCTTCCCTCAGGATCCTTCACACGCACATCCTTTAGACGATCCGACCTCTGATCATCCACCATTGGCGGCCATCCAGTCCACCTGATCCGGCCGCCCAACTTCTGGCTATCCCGATTACGAGTCCCTTGATCACGCCCATCTGGCTCGATTCCATGCCTTGCACCGTCCTGCTGCTTGAATACACCCGGCAGCTACCAGCCTGCGTCCTATGGTGACTGATCCGGGCAGCTGACTGGGACCAACATTTCTACCAATCAGGTGAATGCATTCACTTCTCATTAGCCCGTTAATTCCCGGACCACTTCACCACACTCCATACCAAAACAGTAAATTCACGTACGGGTTGCATCCTGCGCTCTCGGATGACGGCAAGACGCTGATGATTGCCAACTTGTCTCGAACGTTTTCGCTCCTCGATGAATCCTTGTGTAGTATGCGCTTGCTAAAAGGAAGCAAGTGCACCGGTGCGTCAGATTCAAGCGAGTAGACGTCAGTCGCTGGGGCCGGGGTATCCCAAGCGGAACAACATTAGCAGCTCGTCTCCTTGCTAGGGCGACGAAGTACATTGGCGCTGGGTGCGATAAAAAAATATTGCTATAAAGAGAAGTAGTGAGGATGTCTTGGTGGTTGCACCTAACAAAAAAAAGGGTGAAGATTAACGTGCGCTAACGAATGCGCTAACTGAGGCATAATTTGACAGTTAGATTTGAATTAAATGTTTGAAGGTTGAAGGATTATCAGTTTGTCTACATTTTTTTGTATCTATCATTCTGCATGCTCGTTGCCAGCAGAAGCACTGAATAAGAGACCAATTGCGCAAAAAAAAAAACGATTCTACACAGCAAATAGCATGATACGTGTAAGTAGCTTCTGTCCTGGTCGTATGCTTTTTGAAAATTACACTACTACTCAATATTTGTGTTGAGAGATTGTGAAAGGGTACTTGTCTTAAGTAACATTCTGATTTTATCCATTACGGTATATTTTTTTAAAAAGTACTGTCTATTTAGTCATAATCACTATTAGCTGTCACGAAATGCCTGAGAACTGTCTGTAGACTTCTGTCTGATCTAGCTGAGTAGTCCGCTGTCGGATACTGTCTTGTCTTACGCTGATCATGTTGTTGCATGCGTCCGCTGCCCGTTAAAACTTCTATGCACATTTTCAACTGAATGCCTCGCACCCGGGTGTGTGGCCCCTTGGTCTCAAACTCCGCCGTTGCCTGCACCTGTTCTATGGCCATACTCCAAATTTTTCCGGTCTGCTCCCGACATGTCCTCTGGATCCCTCTTTGCACTCTGTCATTGCGCATCTGCCAGAGCCTGTAATCCCTACAGAACATATTCCCCACCAGAATTGGTGTAAACTTGTCGCGCATTCCTCTGCCTGTTCCCCGCATCTTTGCTCTAGCTCCTTCATTAAATGCTGCGAAATGAGCGGCGGAATGTCTTGTCATAAAATGTCTTTGAAAAGACCCCACGTAATATGATAGAATTCTTTCTCCACACCAGTGACTGATTAGACGTGCCCAGAAATCCTGGGCTCTTCGGCACACCCACATAATATGTGATGCCCCTTTCCCCGGAGGTTACACTCAGAGTCTAGTACACATCTCCGCGCCGATTCGTAACCATCGTAAAAAAACGTTTAACTGCATTGTAGCCGCTCGATAAATCGTCCATGCTTGATAGTTCGTAAGCGTGTGTTTATGATTCCATAATCCTTCTGGTGATTGCTCCAGCCAATCGAAAACAAATCTATCCGTAGCACATTTAGTCGTCCATTTATCCACAATACTTCGTAATGGCTGCGCCACATAATGTTGGTACAAGGCCTTGAAGGAGCGCCTCACTCGATAGCTCACTGCCTGGCTTTTCGTATTCTCCTTTACTGTCCACGGCACCTCATGTAATAGTGGATGTGCCTCGAAGATCAACGTTAGCTATGGAACACAACCAGCTCAAGTAGAGAGAGCTAGAGTCAGACTCACTGGAGCAAATAATTACCATAGTCTTTGAAGTGTTTCAGACAGTCTCCGACTTGCTCTCCACATTGTTGTCGCATCCGTCGTCTGAGAGTGGAGTGTTGGAGTAAATGGCTCGTCTCAGTACATTTACCCTTTTATAAGAAGTACCTCTTATATATAATAAGGAAGCAGTACCCTTTGTACATAATAACACACAAGAGGATTCGTGGCATTGAATCCGCTACACTTGCACTTATATGTGCATATATATACATACGTGTTAATGTTTCTACTGAGGTATAAGGAACTCTATGTGAATGTCTATACAGACATTGCTTAGTGTCTTTGAATGGGGGTCAGCGTATCAATTCGAGGGGTCAGAATAAACGTTAATTAGAATTAGTTGCGGTATATTCCCACCTCTTGCTACTTTACCCAAATTCACTTCTGTCCAATCATAAGCCGTCATCCCTCACTTTACTCCAGGAATTAGTATGGACACCGAAAAAGAAATGGAGTAGACCAAGTTAACAGATAGATGGGTGAAAGGTTTTTCGAGTACAGTCCAGTATGAGTTTTACCATCGTGACGATGGAATTTACTGGGATCGAGTTGAGCACACAGAAGCGAGGGGGGGGGGTCAAGATACGACTCCGGTCTCAACAAGTGTCGTGTTCAAAGCCAACCCCGTATTACATGGCTATCCGTGGGACATCACCAAAGTTGGAAAATGCAACTTTTCGAGGAATGTATAATAATTTAGTGGTTGGGAAAGTGCAGCCATGATAGATCGATGGGACAACCGGCGGGCTCAAAATGGGTGGAATAGCCTTATGCAAGAACAATCACCAAAGCAACTTTGGAATCACGGGAATATCCTGCCAGACTACCAGACATGGGTAATGTACAGACTGGCGACGTTCCAGCTAAACGTCTTCAATACTGGCTATCGAGAGGAAAGACACTGTACATTGGACGGCAAATTGACATTTGGACCGTCATTTGACATGTGGTAACTTTGAAGAGAAAGGGGTCACACGTAAGTGTGGGGGTGCAGGTGGACCCAGCTGTTTTGGGAACGTCTTTTGAGCAGTTGGAACGGACCTGAGTCGGTGAGTTAGACGATGGATACTTTTCAACGTAATATTGCTACCAGAACAGCGCCGGAGGGGACGGCGAGTTTACGGAAGCGCATCGATCGTCGATGCGACAGACAGACAGAAGAGTGTATGAAGCAATTACAGAGGATGTGGTGGGCGTTCTGCTCTATAGGGACAGTGTGGCTTTGGCAGATGCGGAACACAAGTCGTACACACCCAGAGAGAATGGACGCACCCGAACACGTTGATGGAATATGGAATAGATGTGTCACACAGCTTTGGGCAGTGGTGGAATACGAATAGAAGATCCATTCCTCAAGGATTCAAGGTTTACAGCTGCAGGTGCTCGGAATGTCTTCTAGAATAAACGGTAACGACGCAGTGGATGCAGCTCACCAAGTTGAAAGATCTCCAGGAGGTCACAGCAGAAAATTCAGATACCGTAACTAATAGCACATAAGGCTAAATAGAGTACGTTCTACAACAATTATAAGCATTAACACTACATCAGCCAAGGCCTGACAATGTTTAGTAATGAATGTTCATTTAGCTAGTCGCACTTCGCCTGGTGGGTTCACAGAGTAATTTCAACTAGTCAAAATTACTCTTGTTGACCAAACAAACGCATACAATGGGTGTGGTTGCTGAATTCAAGTGTAAAGTATGTTTATAACTTCGTTCAAAAATCAGAATGTTAACAAGAGCAAGAATGTCATGCGCGACATCCAACTCGACAAGCTGCTTTGTTGGCGAGCTCGACGATAAGCTGCTGGAGCAGTTCACTCGACGGGAACCCGTGTACTCCAAGGGTAAGCTTTTGCAAAGAGTTGAAGAAGCAATTAACGAGCCGGGGCAACTTCGTTTCTAAGATTGCGTCTACCAATTCTGTAGTCTTTGTCCGCGTGTCAGAATCTTCTCTCTTGTTCATCCCCGATTGCACTAGCTAGTCATCAAAGGCGATTGTCACGACACACTCAATGATCTAGTAGGTTGGTGTTTCCTTTACATCACTACGTGGAATGAAAGATGCGTGCTCGCTAAGATATCGTAGACAACCTTTATTTATAGTGAAAGTCATAGTTTCGAACAGAAAACGCTCACCGAAAAATACCAATCATAGACAAAACTCTTTGCTGCTATGTGTATATGACGACTGGGGCAACTCTAAGGTTTGCACTATGTTCTGTACAGCTGTCCCTGCTTCGTTTCTGTTTGGTACTTTGGACACTTGACTACACCGTCTCAGGGTAACACTGCGTGATCGTCACAATGAGGCCTCGACAATCAACAGTCGTCGACCTTATTTACTCAAGACTGTCTCTAAACTGTTTTTCCATTAAACATGTCTCGACTCGTCTGTCTTCAAGAAATTTCTCACTTCATCTTTGTCAGCTGCGTCGACTCAACGTTTGATCAGCAAGATGGTATGCTTTAGGTGGCGAAGCTGATGGAACGACTTGTCTCTTTTGCAATGCCTATCAAATTTCTTATTCAATCACACTGTCCGTCTGACGAGAGCGGCAGAAAAGCTACGAAGAGTTTGAGTAGTACGTGAAAGTGTTTAATATCATCATGAACACGCCCCTGCAGCGAATAATCCTACCGCTCAGCTAGCCTACCATTGTGCTTATTTCCTTCAAAGCCATTCAACATTTCGCCACGAAGTGAATAAGTGCCTAAACAATGAACTGCTTATCCTCTGACAACGCTAGTAGCGGCAAACGCCGCTTCCAGCTGCGAGCTATCGAGCGTTTCGGGATCTCGGAGCCCGACGCGTCCATTAAGTGTTGCCACGCGGTCGCCATCAGGGGTGACATGGACCAATTGGTACACTTTTTACCGACTGCCGTCATGCGCACGTATAACCGATACCCCCGAATGCGTGCACTGATCGTCCAGGATGAGGAGTTCACAGCAGAAGTTCAGCCGCAGATTTCGCTGGCCGATGTAGCCTCTAAAAAACTATTGAGGATTCGTGAAATTTCTAACTCACATGAAGATGTTGCATCATGGGAAAACTGGATCGAGTTTGTGCGAACAGAGACCAATATACCCTTTGACCGCTTTACGCAGTTTATGTTCTACCTCACGGTATGGGTCAACAAGACTCAAAACAAAGCTTGGTTCTTTCTCTCCTCGGACCACGTAGTTTCGGATGGCGATTCGGGTCAAATCTTCGTCAATGACGTGCTGGAGAGCATCGCACTACTATCTATCGAGGCAGCTAAACCAGTCCAAGAAGCTCCGCTGCTTCCGCCACTCTACGACTTATGGTTCTCACACTACTGGTGGCTCAAGCCTGTTATGAAGAATGATAGCAACCGTCGGCGGTTCGGCGTTTGTGGACTACTTGAAGCAGTTTAAGCCCTTGTTGACTCCACGCAAAGACCAGAAAGACTTTGGTATCCCATTTCAACGAAACAGCACTACTCTGCTTTATCGGAAAGGAAACCCAACCAACATGCGCGATACTCTTCGTAAATGCAAGGAAGAAGGCGTCACGATTGGAGCAGCTCTCGTCCCAATTGTTGTGCTCGCATTTTACCATGCCAGCAAAGTGGACCGCAAACTCAGAGGTGTAGACCCGACAGACGAGATCGACGATACGTTTCGCCTGATGGCGGACATGTGCTTCAACATGCGCGGTCGTGTGCCCGAGCCTGTGAACGAGAGGCAGGTTGGTATGTTTGTGACCATGACCCCACTCCGGTGGCTAGCCACCAGAAGTATCAATATGAAAAAAGATAGATTCTGGGATCTTGCTCGCATTTCGATGGAGCAGATCAATTCTCAGCCTAAAAGGCTCATGGAGATGGCAATGCCGTACTTTTTAATGGATCGCAAACTCATCAAACCCAAGGTCGGTAAGATGCTTGGCGATTTCAAGATCCCGAACTCGTGCACTGGTGATGCTACGATTTCTAACATTGGTCGATATCTTTTTAAAACGAAGCACATTCTGGCCTCGAACGGAGTACTCGAGGTAGAAGACATGTTTGGTTTTTCTGGTATCCCATTCGTGTCCTCATCGGCAACAGCTTGGCTCACAAGTGTCAACTCGTTCAATTACTCGTTGGGTCATAAGGTGGATGAAAAGGTTGGCAGTGAACTATTCAACGCTTTCGTCAAGATTTGCGAACATGCTGCCTGCATCAGGAACGATGCCACGATGGAGGAGGTGCTTAAACGCTTCGACCTTGAGGTTTACTAGTACTGTAATCTTTTCTTTAGCGTGTTCACCAAACTCCTCAAAATTCGCTAGTCACGATAAATTTTGACCCGTCATCCGCGGTACGTGTCATTGATAGTTACACCCTCCTTGAACATCTTTTTCTTCGGCCAACCGCACCAAACGTTTCAGGATCGGACTTTCGCTTTCTCAGGTTTGTTGATTCAAAAGTCAGAATAGGGTATACATTTTTGCAAGTGTCAGAACTGCTACATAAGACATCTTGTCTGCCTAATGTTAACACATATACATATATGTCGTCGTTACGCTGCATAACCTAGCTTTCGACCGTGTGATGCCGAAGTATCTGCCAAGAGATCATTTCTTCTATATACAGGGGCCCGCGATGGCGATTACGTGACGTATCATAGAATGTCATCTGCCATCTAGTATACCCTGAAAAAGTGAATACAGTATTATTATCAAAGTTTCCATGGGGGTCACTTAAACCCTTTTTTAGAAGTGGTTTTTATCCCTACTGTATTTGTGTACATGATACCCTGTGCCACTCATTATAAAGAAACCTAACCAAAGGTCGTAGCGGTGTTGAAGAATAGCTTCAGTGGGTTCATAGAACATCTTGGCGCGATGCAAGCACGGAAACGTCAGTGGTCACCACGACGGACTCTGCTCATGGTGTGGGAGGCATGCGCAGCTTGAACGACGAAGAAACGCGCTTTGGTTGGTGACCGGTGGTATACAAGATAAAGCATTGAAGAAATAAAAGGTGAAGTTTAACTATGGAAAAAGCTGAAAAACAGACAAGCATCGACTTTATTTGCATACATATTTTTGTTTCATATATTCCTCTCGAGATGCTTTTTGCAGATTTTGTTTCATAAACTCCTCCCGAAATGTTTTTATCAGCGCTAATATTCAGCTGATTCATCCACCCTCCAGACACTCTCACGGACAGATTATCTGGTACTGGTATCATCTGCTGCTTTATCGTTATCTATGGGGCTGCTACTTGCATAATCGTCGCGTTCTTCAGTTTAATGACATCGACCCTTTTTGTTTATCCAAGCTCCAGATATCGCACGTACAATTCCGCTCTTCTTAGCTCCTCCGCTTCACCTGCCGCACGATCGTTTCTTCTTTGCGTAACTTACATCTTAGTGAAGGTGTGCACTTTAAGGCGAAATGTTATTTGTGCAAGGTATTGAGTTGCTATGCGCTAAACAAGGTCAAGTAAATGTAAAAATGTTACATAATTAGTTGCCTTTTGGCTGGCACAGTGTGCCATATATGGGGTACAAATAGGGATAAAAAATTAGGGTGGGGTGTTTGTGAATACATGTACGATAGGTGTTACGAAAAGAGCCAGATATCATATTAGAGAATTTGACGAAAAAAAAGAATATGCGAAGAATGTTCTGTCACTTTCCGGTGGGCTGGAACACCTAGTCACCTAACCCTAAGCCAAACACTTACAAGTAAAGCTTCCGCTTGGCATTATGGGCAATGTTGGGTCCTGGGTTTACATCCGTGTGCTTCGCACATGGCATGTAAAACCTCAGGCAAAATTTAGGTTGTATGCTCTCATGTGTGGTTGTCTCGTCTCTGTGTGTTTCAGTGTTTGTCATGTTTGGTAAATACAGTGCCACTTTGCTATCCGGCGGAACCTTATCTGCTCCCGTATGTTGTCCAATCATATGACACTGCTTTGGATAATAAAATTCGAACAAAACGATGGTTACTATTTCTAAAAATTACTTCAAACCAGGGTCAACAACTGTGGCGTGCGCAGGCGGACTTAATTATTGTTCCACTGATATCTAACGGATCGCTCGTCGTGATGATTTAAACAAATGTTCCGCGACCAAATATAAAGTAGTAGTATTGTCGATTCCGTTCAAATTTGCCGATCCTGCGTGATTTGGGCCTGAGATTTAAAACCGCCCAAACCAAACAAGAATGGTGATTTGTCAAAACAAGTCTATTATTTCACTTATTTCCAATCAGCTGACATCACGTAGACCACCCTAACCTAAATCCCTACACTCCAGACCCGGACCACCTCTATTACTGATAAACTATTAATAACAGGATTTGCGCGGTTTTTATAGGGTTAAGGTTGCGCGATTGAATCAATCACGCACGGAAATTTCGTCTAAAACACACAATAAATCACAGTCTATTGAGTCTAAAGAACTACACCTTTTCCAGTCCTAGTTCGGCAAAGAACAAATTAAGAACGGCAAGAACAAAAGCAAATTCGGCAAGAACAAAAGCAAATTCGGCAAACCGCCCATTTTTTATATTTGACGCTAGAATTATTAGAAGAGGTTTTATAAAAATTTACACACGCCAACTTTATCCTGCTTCGCGCCATTTTTGACTGTAGCGGTTTGTGGTGCGCTCAAGGAGTAACTCGTGTGCCATTCATTTTCCCGCCATAACTTTCAGCTACTGATGGACAATGGTTAATTCTCATTTCTTTTTTTGCAGTCGCTACTGACGTAGCCTGTCGTGCGTTTTATCGTCACACGTGCGCTCCCACGCCAAGGTTTTCTCTTCAAGACATGTCTGTGGGTACTTAAATGTGCAATTCTTTATGTGCCTTGGTTAACGTATTTTTCATATTTCACTTTAACTGCTAATTTTTCTTTAGTCTTTTGCCTGCGTTTGCCTTCGTCTTCTGACTCGGGGGCCTGAACTACTTTGTGCGTCCATGGTGGATTCTCTACTAGCGCTACGGGGGCCTGAACTACTTTGTGCGTCCATGGTGGATTCTCTACTAGCGCGGTGAGCAAAGTATCGTGCTTGTCCAATAGACGCGACACCACACTGAGAGGGAGAACATGTAGTTTCTCAGCCACATAACGGAGGATGGTGACAGTCTGCACTGCAACTCGATATTCAATCTCCGTGCGTTGGCGCCTAAGCTCCTCCCGAGGACTTTGAGCTTGCATCATCTGCACGATCTCCGATCCCGACTTGTGTGAAAGCTTGTCGCTTCAACGATACGATCGCGTTGGAGACCAACGATCCATGAAAGCTTTCTCATGCAATAGTCAACAAGCTCAAGCAACAGATCATCTGCCAGATTTTCAACCATGTGCTCGTGGTAGAAGGCGACCTCAGGAAAGTTGGTCACAGTCGCTCCGTGATACATGACAAAGTATAGCCGCATAGACGCCGCATCAGTGTCTTGACATTTTAACAGGGGCAGTACGTTGGTTTTACAGACTTCTAACGAGAAAAGGTTGCTGATAAGCGTTGAAATTTTGTTGAAAGTCACCAAACTTCAACCACGAAATTATCTTGTTTGCGTTGAGCTGACTGATGCGCTTGCAGGTAGTTTCTCCATCGCATGGTGATGCTCAAGCCATTGAGTGTAACGCCCAATGTTTGGCGTGGTGATACTCTGCACTTTCGAATTGAACTGTAATTGGTCGGGCCGTACCACGCAATAGTGCCAGTTTTTCACAATCGTTTGGTGTATTGAGTCTGATACAAATTAACAATTCTATGATGAGCAATTTTATAATATGTATCAGTTACTTATTTTTAGAAGAAATGACGAAATTGAATTTGTTCTTGCCGAATTTGCTTTTGTTCTTGCCGTTCTTTATTTGTTCTTGCCGAAATAAGACTGGAAATGGTGTATTACCTACTATGACATTTCCTAATGAATGAAGTAAACTATTGTCTGATCGTTAACCATCCAAGAAAATGTTGTACATGTAACCGAAACGATAGAATTTTAGCGAAAATTTTGTAGCTTGTTTGCAACAATGAAAGGACAGAGCCCCAAAAATGATAATAGAGAAAGTTACAAGGGAAAGACTCCGGACCCCACCTAATCAGCAACCCGCATACAGATGGGGTGCACATGGACAAGACAATTAGCCGGTACGTAAAGTTTGTACCCCATAGATGGTACCCTGTGCCAGATAATATAAAGGAGTGTCTAGCCAGACATTACGCTGCGTCTGCTCGACGTACAGGGTCGTCTTCTTGGGAATGTTCAGCGGAATGTCTAAAGTATCACAAAAAGTGAGCCACGTAACCACGTAGAATATTCTCCTTTGAGCTAAGCGAAACAAACCCTGCTCGGGAGGGGGACCCGCTGCCTCCGAGATCGCCTCCAAACTGGCAGTGCGTTTCAGAATCTTCAGTGAAAGTGCACCACTTTTACGAACGAGCACAAGTGATGCCTCTTCGCGCCCATACTGCCCGAACCGTATACCTGTAAGTGTCGAATCCGTACTGAACGAGCAAACTTTGACCTTCTCGTTGTACAATGTGACTTCGCCATTGCGCAACGCGACGAAATTACCTCGGGTATCTTTCGTGCACTGGAGGCTGAAAGCTTCAAGTGCCACAATGTCATCCCCCATGGTTACGCTCCAATTTTTTGCCTTTAAAATGGTACGACGTGAGCTTCCGGTTCATGGACGCAATCACGATGCTCTTCTCTAACTATACCAGGCCACATGCCGGTGATTCAAGTTCAATCACCGATTTGAGTAGTTCTCCGTTCTTGATCATATACACAGAACCATTGTGCGTCGTGACAACAAGTCGACACTCAGCATCCAGAAGTCCAACAGCCAGAATTTCCACAGGTACGCCGGGAATTTTAACCTTTTGGATGAGGGACGTGCCCTGCGGTTTCAAGACATATACCATGCAACCTTCCGTTGCAACAACTAGGCTTAATATTCCCACACAGTAGAAAAGAAGTTAACGTTATAACAAGTGGTGTGAGCTTTTGTTTGTCGTACCAGCTAACCGCATCCTTATCATCCATGTCCTTTTTGATTGACGTCATACAGGTGACACAAGAATGCTCAATAAGAGGATTATCCATAAATCTCGACACGTATTCTGCTTGTTCTTCAATGTTATCGATTGCCAACAGACCCCGCGATCGCTCTGACAAACGAATTCCTAACCCGCTAGTGTCATTCAACACCTCACACAGTTAAAACCAACAGTGTCGTTTTTGACTAAAATCACCTACTATTATGCCCTAATTTCGAGGCGATAGGCATGGCTGAGAGTCGGCTGAGCGCATCAGGGACTTCAATAGTGCACTTAGTCAGCGCTTCCCACACTTTGGTTTCCTGAGCATCGATCTCGATTGATGGTACCGTAAACATGTAGTGTGGACGAAAATTTCGATAGATAAAAATGTATGGACCTGAAGCGGCTGCAATCGCTCGAATTCGTGGTCGGCCGCTATCTATATAACGAAAGCAGTGAAGCATGGCCTTGCGTCCACGTCATCGCACCTGAGTAGGAGTAGCTAAGCGCAGTCGGCACTCCAAGTACAGCTTGTTCACCATGGAGCAACAGCCTGTCAGATGTACATATTCGTAGATTAAGGAGATCTTTAAATGAAGAGAACTTATCATAGAGACAACACCTTTGTACATCTTGAGTCGCTGATCTCCATTCGCAATTACGAGCTTGGCGTCACCATCGCCGTAGACATCGACTAAATGCAAACAGCTTGACCCAGCGTTAATTCCTGCAACAGCGTTGTGGTATGCTGTAAGCCACTGACTCTTTGCTTCAAGAACTCGACGACGAAGAAGAAGATTTCGTGACATCAACCGACGTCCGCCGACTGACGATCGAGGATCCAGTAGTTCAAGGTGAAAATGATAATGACATACCAGTGCCTGCAATCCATGTTCTCCCTGCTTCTGCTCGAGTCGAGTCTTTCGGAACCCTGAAAGCCAAGAAGCTTGCCAAAGCGAAAGCAAAAGCGGCAAAGGCGAAGGCGCGAACGAAGGCAAAGGCCAAAGCCAAGATGAGCACAAAGGTTCTTCTGGCTGCTGCACAGACGCGTCGTCTGAATGCTCAAGTCAAGTCATTTTTGATGAAGACACTTGATGACAAGCACATTTGGATCGTCAAGGGCTTCGACAAGGCCTACGACATCTACCAAGCAATATGCGAACGCTATAAGGGCACCAAGGCATACGGTGATCCCTACGGTATCATGAACTACCTGTACAATGCTCATTACCAGGAAGGTGACGACATGACGGAGTTCATTCTCAAGTACGAGGATGCCATGAGTGGGCTGAATACCGTACTAAACAACAGTTTTGACGACAACGTCTTCTCTGTGTTCCTCTTCAACGCGATGCCTGCATCGTGGGAGAGTGAGATGCGCATTTGGCGCGGAAACCGTGCGATTTTGCCTCTCAGAGAGCTTAAAAGCAATTTAGAGTCCCATGTGATCAAAAATCTTGCGAAAGAACGATTCGCGCTGTCACGTGGTACTCCCGAGAGCAAGGAGACCCAGAATGAACGTGCTCTGGTGTCCGCTGCATCTGTCCCGAATGCTCAAGCCCTTGCGGGTGTAAGCACCGACAGTCAGCGCATGTGCTCGTACTGTGGACGATCCAACCATACCACGGCTACGTGCCGGGTGTTGGTGAAGGACATGTCGATGGGTCAGGTAAAACCGAATACGGTGATTCCACCCAACTTTAAGTGGCCGGGTACGCGTCCGAGCAACCCACGCAACATGCCAAACAATCATGGAAACCGTCAACATCCATATGCACGCGGTTCCAACCGGAATGGCAATAGGGGACGACGTGGCAATGCCCAACGTGAATACGGTCATGGCAACCGTAACAGTGGACGTGGAAATGGCCAAGGAAATTCCGGCTACGACTCTCAAAGTGTTTTCAACGGGTACCATCAGTCCCGTCACAACAACGCCATGATTGCCATCACTGCCGCCACCGTGTCGACATTCGGTTTGACAGCCAAGATGACTTCCACGGATGTTGATCCGGTCTGGACTATCGACTCTTGTTGTACGCGTCACGTAACGTATAACGAAGCGTGGTTCACGACAACAACGTCTTACACAGGCTGGATCACTGTTGGTGGGAAGAACCAAATCCCGATCCTTGCGATTGGTGATATCTCCCTTAATGTCATCGATTCCAAGGGACGACCTCAGACGCTCATGATGCGCAACGTCCTCTACGCACCCGAACTCAAGTTCAATTTGTTTTCGGTGCCTGCGGCTGTGAAGGAAGACTTTCGGTTCTCTTTTAATCGCATGCAATGCGCGATTAATACGAGTCAACATTTAGCGTGAAGGCCAAAATTGCCACGCATGCCGACTTGTACCAATTCATGGTAAGTCCGAAGTCGACATCCACCAGTAACCCGACGGCTCTGATCACCCTTCATGGTAAGTTACCCATTTTACGTTTACATGGGTCATCCTAACATTCGTATATTACAGGCTTTGCCTAAGAATGAAGCGATCATCGATCATGAACTCGATGGAGTAGGATCGCAACTAGATATTACATGTTCTTCATGTTCACTGGCAAAGTCACACCGTCAACCATTTAATCTAAATAAAATCATTGAACGTGCAAAATTTCCTCTTGAAAAGGTTCATAGTGATATATGTGGTCCAATGCCGACACCAAGTCTAACCGGTTGTCGCTATTTTCTAATCTTTATTGATGACTGTACGCGTTTCGCAGTCACATATATTATCAAAGTTCGTTCAGAATTATTGAATGCTACGAAGACTTTCGCTGCAAGGCGCTTAATGTTTTTCGCTCTGATGTTCACACTATCCAATATACGTCCATTAATATGACCCTGAAATTAAAACTCTTCAAGCTGACAATGCGAAGGAGTATGAAAAACTTGGTCGAACGTTGTGGAAAAAATACGGAACCAAAACGCAATTTACAATGGCATACACACCCGAACAGAATGGCGTAGCTGAACGAAGAATGCGTACCTATATGGAACGCGTTCGGGCTACCCTATTTGATGGAAAATTACCTCGTGGATTATGGGCTGAATGCGTTCGCCACATTACAGACCTGGTGAACATGACCCCCAGCTCTGTTACGAATAACAAAACGCCTTATGAGCTTTGGTATGACAAGAAACCTTCCGTCATAAACCTCCGTGTTTTTGGGTGCAAAGCTTTTGTCCACGTCCCAGAAACACATCGGGACAAACTAGATCCACGTGCTACTATATGCATGTATCTCGGTCTACCCGACCATAAGCTTGGTTTTCGACTACTTAATGTTCCCCTGGCAAGATTATCTACAGCCGTGATGTTACCTTTGACGAAACCGTATTCCCCTCCTTGGAATTTTTGCCAACGGAATCAGGATTAGATAGATCAAATCGATCATCAGAGCTAGAACAACATAATAGAGATGAAACTTCCTCATATGTGAATCGTGTTATATTACCTACGTCACCCTATAATTTAACTCGTCAACCTAAAGAGAGTGCTGCATCTACGCCGGCGGTTCAATCACTACACTTGCCGTCCTTAGCTGATGCTTTGCACCGAAACGAGCAAACATATAGTTTTATTACACAATCATCCCAACGAGGCACCAAGCGCAAGTTGATGACACAGATCAACTCAATGACGATGCCCTTGAAAATTCCGCTCCTCTTTTAAATAGTTCTGAGGATATTGCAGACGAACATCGTCGGGCCAATCTTATATACACTCTCCTAGCTATTCGCTATATTGCCGAGCCGCGTACATTTCGCGAAGCTATGACATCTTCTGATGCTGAAGACTGGTTCAATGCTGCTCAATCCGAGATCAAGTCTCATGATGATAACGGCACATGGACACTTGTCCCCCGACCATCAGGAAGGAAAGTACTCCGAAACCGATGGGTCTGGGTTGTCAAATACAACGGCAACGGCGAAGTAGACCGATTAAAGCTCGATTAGTAATAAAAGGTTTTCTCCAACAGTTTGGTATTGACTACACAGAAATTTTTGCCCCTGTGCTACGAATGGAAGTCCTTCGTCTTCTACTTACTATTGCAGCAATCCTTAACTATGAAATTCACCAAATGGATGTGAAGACTGCTTTTCTCAATGGTTTCCTTGATGGAGAAATTTATATGGAGCAACCTGAAGGATTTACAATCCCAGGAAAAGAGCATTTGGTGTGCAAGCTCAAGAAGAGCTTGTATGGACTCAAACAGGCACCGCGTGTGTGGTATCAAACCCTCGCAAAATTCCTGGAGAGCATCAAATTCCGACGTCTCATCAAAAATCGATGTGTCTTTGTCGGATCGCTCTATAATCTGACATGCTATATTGCAGTCTATGTTGATGATCTTTTGATCATCGCTCCAACACCTGCCCTCGTCAATGAAATTAAATCTGCCCTGAAGCAGAGGTTCAATATGACAGATTTAGGGGAGGTGAAGTACTTACTCGGGTGGTCCATAGAACGGAACCGCAAAAACCGAACGATCTTTATCCACCAAGAGAAATATGCAACTGAGGTCCTGGATCGCTTTAAAGATAATGTGACGTACCCCGTCACTACACCAGTTGACCGCAGCATAAAACTGTCTAGTGCCATGAGCCCTCAAACAGAAGCTGATAGAAATATGATGAAAGACATTCCATATCGCAAGGCAGTCGGCAGCCTCATGTATCTTATGATAGGCACTCGCCCTGACCTTGCATACTACATGAGAGAAGTAAGCAATACCTCTCCAACACTGGAGAAGAACACTGGAAAGGAGTAGTTCGAGGTTTCAGATACCTACATGGCACAATAAGCCACGGCCTGACCCTGGGTGGAACCATCCAGCAGACTACCCGTCAACTCACGGACAGTCTTACTGCTTTGACATTGCGAGCTGCTTAGATACCCGACGATCTATAGGTGGTTTTGTGACAATGATCGGTAAAAGCCCGATATCGTGGCTTTCTCGAAAACATCATACTGTGGTTTTATCCACAACGGAAGCAGAGTATATTGCACTCTGTCATTGCATGCAGGAAGTAATATTTCTAAAAACCCTGCTAAGTGAACTTGGATTTCAATCCACAAAGCCAACCATACTTCACAAAGACAACCAAAGTTGCATTAAACTTGCAAATAATCCTGAATTGCACGGTAGATCTAAGCATATCGATATACGCTATCAATTTGTGCAAGAAAATGTAGAACAAAAACAATTTACTATTACATATTGCAATACAAAGGACATGATAGCCGATATTTTTACCAAGGCATCTTCCAAAGCCTCAATTCCTTTATTTGAGAAATAAACTTGGCGTGACTACTTCTGACAAAAGGTCGAGGGAAGCAGACAAAACAAATAAAATATTCCCCTAAGGTTTTCCTACGCAGATTCTGTGAGGTTTTCCATGGTTTACTAACCAAATTTGACAGACATATACAAAATAAAAAGCTTGAACAGCCTAAGGTTTTCCTACGCAAACTATGTGAGGTTTTCCCTGGCTTAGAAACCAAATTTGACATACCTTAACAAACAAAAGGAGTGAACAATTTTATTCAAGTATATATTAATGAAAAATAACTGTTTTTATTTTGGTTAATTCTAATTAAACCAAAACGAATCTTTTAAGTCATGACACAAAATAGTTGAGAAAGGTAAGAAGTGCCAGTTTCGGCCCGAAGCACATACCCAAACCAACTGATAATATAATGGGTACAGAGGCACAAAATTATACATTTAAAATACCCATACGGACAGTGGTCAATTATATCCGAATTATAATATCCTAATTGGCTCAAAATACAATAACGGCTTCAACAAAGAAATATCACTTTGTGCAAAAGTACTTAGTGTCAAAATCAATAAAATTATTAGCATTGAGTGTGTAAGAGAGAAAGCAACAGCTACACCAATTTTAAGCTTCATCGCAACCCTCTAAGATCACTTGGACCTACTCCAACTTTACTAAGGGTACTATATATTTGTCCAATCAGGATTAAATCAGTCAGGGGCTGTTGAAGTAAATGGCTTGTCTCAGTACATTTATCCTTTTATAAGAAATACCTCTTATATATAATAAGGAAGTATTACCCTTTGTACTCTTTGAAGAATAATAAAACACAAGAGGATTAGTGTAACAGGGCTGCTGTTACGCGGCTTACACTGTTAGTTTGCAATGAGGAAGCGTGCAAATTGTGT
>MIQA02002700.1:0-27133 GCA_001887855.2 Sclerospora graminicola | reverse complement strand
ACTTAAGGGGTGTAGTCACTAAAACTGCAAAAGCTAATAGCTGCGAGGGCTATCAAGTACAACTAAATCAATTATTAGGCCAGAGCTTCTGCTTTTTCCTCTAAATCTGCTTTTTTGGAGGGATAGGCTTTAACGCTTCCTGTAAATTGTAAATAACTTTTGATCATAATTGTAACGAACTACAACCCTCTAGAGGACAGTCAAACCGCCACTAAGCTTTTTAATCCTGATTTTGGGTCCAGCTAATTCAATTTATTTACCAAAATTTCATACTTCGAAGTATTTCCACCACGCGATATTTCATGAGCAATTTGTCTACCACCGTATCGTCAATCTATTGTTCATATTACAGCAGTTAGCGCTTGTATCATTGTCTATTCAGATCACTAGTGAGGTGGCGGACGTCGCTTTGATGCGCCGTGCATTGGGTGCCAAGTTATCTAGTCTACTAATACCGTATGTATAAATATGCAACTAACGTTATTTTGACCTCAAAGTATACGTCCACTATTTGGCTGGTAGATACCGTCATTATTTTATAGGTTGATTAATTAGTCAGCATCTTTTGAAAGTCAAATAATGAAGCTCTCTGGTTGGTTGCTCAGTCTTTGATCAGAATCTTAGTAAGGTTATCGCATAGTGAGCAACCACCTTTTGTCCTATTATAAGTACTGTTAAGTCAATTTGAGTTGCTGTTCTCTTTTTGATTAGTGTTCTATTGGCTATTTACTATTAGGGCTCAAACCCGCGGGGTTTGGTGCGGGTTGAGGTCGACCCGCAGCCCAGCCCGCGGGTTGCGGGCTGGGTTGCGGGCTGTTTGGGTTAGCGTGTTGCACATAGCTGGCCAAAAAAGGACTTCGTCAGAAGGCATGGATTCTCTTCTGGTAGGATATTATCTCCTCCACTATGAGAGGGTTTACTACATCCGTCTACACGAGGTGGAGATGGCGTGGGAAGCTATTCAATGCTAAATGTGAAAAAACTGCGCGGGTGGCTGAAGAATATAAAGGTTATACTAATTATAGATTGAGCTAATTGACCAATCTGCGGTTTAGTAATTGAGGCAGCGAGCTCTTGGTAAAAATCCTTATGCTGCAAGATGATTGCGTCTGCTTGCTACGGCATAGAATAATTTAGTCGCCCAAATGCCAATGCACGCTCAATATTCAACCGACCTCTGTAGTAAACACCATTCCAGAGGCAATGTTTCGTCTTTGCTTTTTATAATGTTCCGCGCAGTTACGTTGTTCTTCCTTGCTTCACTACGAGCTGTCACTCTTTTTTTCTTGTAGTGACAAAGAGGGCGCCAGACCGCCCCCCAACTGTGGGTTGCTGAAGTTAAAATTCCAATTTACCTTACTGCGGGTTGTGTGTGGGCTGCGGGCTGGGCTCCTGTCAACCCGCAACCCAAACCGCGCGGATTGGGTGCGGGTTTTGCGGTGCGGGTTGGGCTTGGGTTTGAGCCCTATTTAAAACCACTTAAGCATAGCCACCTAATTCCCCTTAAAGTGATCGCATTGGCCAAAATTCGATTTAGCCATCAGGTATTAACAAAAAATATATTGGTTGGCTAGTAGATCAAAGCGTTTTCCTAAGTTAATCATTAGTATTTACGTTTATAAATACTTCATATGCGATATGTTTAATATACATTTTCATTGTATATTTTCGCTGTCAAGCTTGTTGCAAATATATTCCTTGCTACCTTTTTGTTAATGTCGCAACCTCCACCGATCTCACTTTCTGCTGACTGCTCTGCTTGGAACATCGTTTCGGGTATGTCTCCCAATGTAGTTCGACATGCCTTACGTTATCGCGACGCTTACTTAATAACTCTGCTCCGTTGCGTTATCATCTGGTGACTGTAGCATTTGAGCATCCAGGAGGGAAAAATGCAGCTTTTTGTGGAGACGTTATCGGGCTCCCCGCTCACGCTAAACCTTGCAGCGGATGTCTCAGTCGCTTCTGTCAAGCAATCCATCCAAGATGTTGAGTACATTCAGAACTTTCGTCTTGTCTGCGCTGGCAAACAGCTGTCGAGTGGATCGCTCGCTGACTATGCTATTGGAGAGTGTGACACACTCAAAATGCTGCTGTCCGTGAACGGTGGTATGCGTGCCAAGTGGCGCAAGAAACGTATGCGCCGTCTACGTCGCAAACGCCGTAAAATGCGTCAGCGTGCTAGATAAGCAGCAGATTCTGGACTCTGGGACTTGCTGATCCAGAGTGATGGTCATCTGAATCTCCTAGTGCTGAGCAGCAAGAACAAATGTTTTCTCACAATTCAAATTGTTCATTGGAGCTTAACGTGGTTATGTAGCTGTGTCTAAACTTAAATGGAAAGATGAGAATGATGGAGAAATGCCATTGTCAATATTGTTTTTTCTTATTGGTTCGATTGGGGAATATCTTAATTTATGCAGATATTATATTTCCTCGAAGTAATGTCTACTTCAATACTAGCACTACTTCATGCTGTAGTTTTCCATGTAGCAAAAGAGAAGGCTGCATCGACGACTTTTTGGAACAAAGTCTGCGGTCGTTCTGTGACCGAATACACGCGAGTTCTATTGGATCCTAGCTGTCCTGCACCACTGGACAGTGGCTCGCGTCTTCCATGCTCCAAGTCACTTAAGTACTCGTCGTCGTCATCTTCATAGCCGTCTCCTACGACTTTTGACGCCATCTTGTCTTTGTAACTTTCTCCCTCTTCTAACTTGATCAGAAAGAGATCTTGACGTGGTCGACTGCGTTTTGGAAGCAATGGCTTCCTCTTGGCGTCGTTTTGTTGGCAACTTGGCTCTGGATTTAAGCTCACGCTCTCAATCTTGTAGCTCTTCAAGACTTTAAACGCTCGTTTGCGTTGCAGTTTTTCTTCGTGCCGTCGTTCAAGTCGTTGCGCAGGTGTATCCAAAACCCACATCGTCTCGCCCTTCTTGCTCATCTTCACCTGTCGATTCTCTTCCGACATGTTCTCCCGCTCCAACGTCTCCTTGGCTTCAACTTCCTTGGCCATCTTTCCCTCTCGACGTCGCATCTGAACAGCAAGCGTTAATGCATGAAAGATCGCGGCAATGTTTGCGTCATAGTGTTTTTCAAACTTGTCTAGCTCAATGCGATCATTCAGCTCGAGCACTTTTCGCTCACGAAGACTGCACACATCTAGAGCCGTGTCCGAAACGTCTCGAACTTGCTCGTCCCGCAACGAATCGACGCGCTTCTTCTCGTAACACGCAACGAGTTTCTCGATTTTCTCCATATGACTCTCCGCTCGCTCGACCAGCACGTCCCACCGTTCCCGAAGCTGCTCCGCTGTATAGCGTTGAAATTGCGGCGCATATTGGTTCTCTTTCGCCATGAGGTCATCCAATAGGCGGATGAGTTCCCACTTAGGTCCGATTCGTTCGACCACCAAGACCAAGAGCTCATCGTTAAAGCAGTCGCAGTGCTTCAGTCGTTCCGTGCAATACGGACACAAATCTTGCCATCCCCACGTCTTGAGGATCCCATACCAGACAAAATCTTGCGCCAAGCCCATCACCGACAGGCGCATAATTGCCGCCAAGACGCCAAACTTTACAAACGTTTCCAAGAACAAACAGCTGCGAAACGCCCAGATATAGAAAATCGGCGCTTGTGCCAGCGTAAGCAAGAGCACGACGAGCACTTGTAGGAGAAATGCGAGGCGATAAGAAAAGCCCGACACGGTGGTACTGTTTGCCGCCGCTTGGGCGCGAAAATACGTGCGTCGTTGCCGAAAAATGAGTTTAAACAGCTCTTTAAACAGCGCTTTGGCGGCCGACGGTAGGATCGACATGAGAAGCGCATAGATGACGACCGACGTAAAGATTGGAAGATTCTGGCCCCAGGAATCGCGGATCATGACGATCACAAAGAGCACGTAAAACGTTATGTAGAGGGAACAGACGACGATCAAGAGCCGCTCGCTGCGGGAAAGCTGTTCATTGCGATAGGGGAAAAAGATCCATGTAAAGTAGTTTTCATGCCGCCACCACGTATAAAACGGCTCAAACGGGCGCCGGACTTTGGTCCAGCACCATGGGCCACAGCATTTTGTCTTGGGAACTTTGCGATCCCATGGCAAAGGCTGCCAATAGTCAACTTCCTTTTCCGGAACGTTTAATTCCTTGCGATACATGCGGGCGAGGTTCGCGACCCAGCTTTCGCCATGCCAAAGCATTTGAAAAACACGGAGACCAGATACAGTAATGAGCACATAGGGCACGAACAAGAGCAAGGAACTCCCACCACGCCAACCAGACGAGCGACAAGCGAGTGGCATGGGGTTCACGGACAAATACGTGGCGTTAAAACTGTCCCAAGTAGACTGTTCGTCCATTTTATCCTCCTGATCAAGCATATAAACCTTTGCACTCGACGATACAGTCGCTGGAAGTTGATGCGGGTGACAAAAGTCAACCGTCGGATTTCGGGCAAGGTAGCAAGGTTGGAGGAGAAAGTACATGCTCTCTTGGTTTTGATTGGTGATATACGTGCGTGGCAAGGAGGCCGCGGTCGTTCGAAGCGTCGAGCCCGCTGGAATGTACTTGTACGGCTCGCCTTGAGTATACTTCTGGTACTCGTGTTCAGTCAATAATAGCGCATTAAAGGAACTTGCGTGGAAAAAGCTCGACGAGTTTTGCCGTGTCTCTATCTTGTAGGTTAGATAAAAATCCACTTGTTCTCGAAAGTAAAGAAACGTGTAATCGGCGGTCATGGCAACGTCGTGTACGGTAAATGCATCGAGATGCAGTACTTCATTCAATTGCAACGAAGAGAGCGAGAGGCCCAACCAGAGCACGACGCCGACACCAAGCCCCAGCCACGTCCAGAATTGAACACACCCGCGCCGTTTACTGTATCTTGTACCGAGAAGTTTCGTCCACCAATGCTCGTACTCTCTAACCGACGCTCGATCATGAATAAACGACACTCGATCGACATCAAAGCACTCGTCCTCGTCCTCGTCGTGATCGATAGGACTAGCGAGAGGTTTGATCGGAAGCATGGACGGGTCCAGCTCCAGCTTTGGCTCATGCCCAATCGACTTGGAGTACGCGACATAGGCCTCCAACAAGTCGCTATTGATGGCCTCGTCATTGAAGGACTTGCTCCTGCTACTTTTGCCACTTGTTCGCAACGATCGTCGCTTAAACCTTTCAAACTGAACTGGTTGACGAGTATTGGCGAAATGGACCAACTCGTCAAACAACAATCGATTTCGTCGCCGCTCTTCTTGCGTCGTGCCCTCTTCGCTTCTATCT
The DNA here is from genome assembly GCA_001887855.2 of Sclerospora graminicola. Classification (NCBI taxonomy): domain Eukaryota; phylum Oomycota; class Peronosporomycetes; order Peronosporales; family Peronosporaceae; genus Sclerospora; species Sclerospora graminicola. Next base: position 21,848 of record MIQA02002700.1, on the reverse strand, counting down.
TTATCTCTTTCGCTATGCCTTTGGCTTCTATTGCATGTGCTCGCATGACTATTATCAGTAACGTTACGTTGCCGCTTCTCGAGCTCCTCGTCTGTTTCCGCCACTATCACTTCGGTATCATTCGAACTCGGTCCAAAATACGCGCTCGCAATTGCTCGACGGTGCATTTCGCGTGTACTGCTATTATAGCTGCTCACGCTTGGGTTACTACGCGCACTCCACCTGTCATCCAGCTCGGAGCTTTCATCAACTTCTCGAGCATTTTCGAACGCACAAAGACGTGCACTGGAGTCGGAAGTTGTCGTCGTTCCATTTAAGGACGAAGTCATGAGTGCTTGGTTTTAAGGACGGCATGAAGCGCATCGGGGTGGACGTGTACATGTATTAGGGGAGCTGAGAGGATCAGATGGCAGCTCTACCAATCAGAATGCATCTCTTTGAAATAGGACCGTAATTAGTCTGTGTGCAAAAATAATCTGTGTTCGGAATTAGTCTGGCACAGACTAATTTAGGTGAAGATAAATTAGTGAGCTCTCAAAACTTCTGGCACATACTAATTTGTGTGAAGGATAATTGCAACGGATATGAAGAGAGCACATCATATTTATTGGTGTCGGAATCATCCTTGTAGCGATTCTATGCACGTTCTAATTATTTTTTCAATACACGTTTTCATTTCATAAATGTTTACAATGTTCCCTTCGACATCGCACCTCACCTAAGAATTATACCATTACCTAACCTTTAACATGTTCTTAGTCACTGCATTGCCCCTTTCGGGGATAATGTTGTAAGAACCACTGAGATAACTCCACGCAACAAGTCCACGTGAAATAAGCAAGCCGGCCAGTGCACGCAAACTCCACAAAGGTTCGTAAGGTAGACGAGATAGTCAAAACCACTTGTTCACAATAGAGTAATGGAATTAGTCGCGGGAGCTAGTCGGAACACACTAGCCTCCCCGTCTGCAAACTCTCGCGTGTAATTTTACTTGCTGGACCCGACTGTCTGTTAGTACAGGGGTCCACAGGAAGTCAGTGTTAGTGCGCCTTAAGAGTTGAAAAATGTGAAAGTGATTTATTTATGTAATAGTTAAAAACCTACACTAAATAAATTTAACCTAGTTTTTGTATGATTATGTCTCTTGGCAGTCTTGTACACTTGAAAGTCACTATAGTGGTTCACAACCACGCGCCTCTTCATGTAGTAAACTTCAACACTCCTTCCAAGTCTGTCGGGAGGCATAACGCTCCGAAAACCACACGCAAAAATGCAATATCCATCATTTCCTTCACAGCGTGAATTCCATTATTCGTAATGTCAGTCACCCCAAACAAATTTGTTTCCGCAATTCATCCATTCGGGGTGCATCTAAACTTTTCGTCAGCAAATCGACAATCATGTCCTTCGTCCCGATGTGCTCTGGATGAACGTTCCCCTTTTTTACATGGTCCTTCAGAAACTTCAGCTTCACGTTGGTGCTCGCAGCACTAGCTTCACTCTGTAGTTGCTTGATCGCCGCTTGGTTATCGATCTTTAGGACTATCGGCGTTTTTGTTTCTACTGCAATCTCTTCAAACAACTACCGAACGCCCAGTACCTCCTTTCCACCCATTGCTGCTGCCACGAATTCAGCCTCAGCAGTCGAGAGTGCCACCGTTCCTTGTTTTTTACACGTCCATCCCGCAATAATTCCATTGACGAACGTAACGTTAGCACTCACACTTTTTCGATCGGTCTTGTCTGCAGCGAAATCTGCATCACTGTAGCCCACAATTCGTAACGGCACGCTTCCATAGTCGTCATGCACCAGCTTCAACTTAAGTCCCTTAGTGCCATTCAGATATCGTGCCACACGTTTCGCCACATTGTAATCATGCAACGTCGGCGCATGTGTGCGACGGGTGGCACGGTGGACCGCGAACGATATATCCGGCCGAGTGCAACGAGATATCCACAACAGGCTACCCACTAGCGATTGCAAAATTCTTTACATTGGGAGTATTCCCACTTGCTTTTTCGGGAAGTAATTCATTCAAATTTTCATCAATATCCACATTCGTTATAGGCGTCAGCACAGGGTTTGGTTTTTTTAACCCGTGCTTTACCAGCATTTCTTCGATCGTTAATTCTTGATCGATTCGATAACCACTTCCAGGATCTCCTTCGATCCGCATTCCAAGAAATTTCTCCACTTGTCCAAGGTCCTTCAGCATAACAACTTGCATGAAGCGAAAGAAACTTTCAATTCGATCTTCACTCGTCGCTGTGACCAATAGGTCATCAACGTAGACACCCACAAGTGTGACTTCGCTTCCATTTGCACGCACAAACACGCACGAATCCGTTAGGCACTGACGAAACTCCATGTCGAGCATAGTCTTGCGCAGGTGCTCGTACCACAAGCGCCTCGCCTGCTTCATACCGTAAGGTTTCTCTCTAGTTTCAGAACTAGGTCCTGCGTGCAATTCACATTAACTTTTTTTCGCCGTATCTCATTTAAAATTATCATCCCTTGAGGCACTTGTAAATGAATCTCACATTCTTCTTCGATTCCCGCCTTAGGGAATGCACTGAGCACATCCCCGTGTCTGGCAAGAACCTTCCATACCGGCGACATAATCAGAATTATTTTCACGTTATTCAACTCCATTACAGTCGAAAACGTAAAGAAATAATCCTCGCCAAAAATTTGTCTGTCACCACGGACGACGAGACGGGCTTTTTATTGCTCCACCGTCCCGTCCGCACGCAACTTGGTCTTGTAGACCCACTTGGTCGGGAGGGGTTTCTTTTCGTCCACCCCTTCATTAGTCTCCACGTTTTTAGGTCCTCTAGCGCGCGAATCTCAGCCTGTTCTGCCAGTGTCCATTTTTCAGCCTGCGTACTCTTGTGAGCCTCATTGTAGCTCTTTGGATCCGGTATCTCAGCCATTTTACCGCTTTTATCGTCACCCGGGCCCATCGCCGCAAGTGCGTACATGACCTCTTCGTCCAACTGCGCTGTGCTATTTTCTGCCTCCTTCGATCCGCGGCCGTTGCTTCCAAACGTTTCCACCGACATCTTCGCCTTTTTACCTTGGCTTTTCCTGTCTTTTTCATTCGCAACTCCTCTAAAGCCGCTGCCTTTGCCGTTTTCTTCGATTTCCGAAAAGACTTGCGCACAGCTCCTCGTTCTTCATTTTTTTCCGATGTCCCTGTCGCCTTGTCCGGCGCTCTCTTTCTCGCTTTCGTTGCCTCTTCGAGTTTCCGAAGGTTTCTGCACGATATTCCCTTCGCATTCTTCACCACCTGCCCGTGCACGCAAAACCTGCTTGTTTGCGCGCTCATCTAGCGTCTCGATGTGGCCCACATGTCTGGTGGTGGTCACCACTCTGTCCTTTAACAATAAGACCTTGTAACCTTTGACTTGGTCTTTTATTCCAATATCAGCGCGTTTCCCGAGCGATTTCTTGCGTGGGTCCCTCCAAACCATACATGGGGACCCGAACGTAACAATGTCACCAATGTTTACTGCCTTTTTCGTCAAGACTTCAATTGGGGACGCTTTCCCCGGGTTAGATCTGGTCGGGTTGCGGTTGAGTATGTATGTAGCATTCTCAGCCACCTCCGACCAGTACATTAATGGGACCCCCGATGCACCGAACCATATTGAATATGGTTTGATTCATCCTTTCTGCCTTCCCGTTGGAGGAAGGGGTCCCGGACTCAGTTATCTGGCGTCGTACGCCCGTCTTCTTGTAGAAAAGCTCCACATTCCTGTACTCCCCGCCTCCGTCGGTCCGCAGGACGTGTATCCGGGAAGCGAATTCGTTCTTGAACCAGGCGAGAAAATGTTCAAACATCTTGGCAGCCCTGTCTTTCGTCGGGGCTGCAAATACTCGCACATAACTTGAAAAAAAAGTGGTCGACAAAAACCACGTGAAAACGGCCCCCGCGCCTATCGCGGGGCGTGATGGGGCCTTTCAGGTCACTACAAATGACCCCTCCAATTCGATCAATTGGTGAATTGGCACCCGTGTCTTTCTCGGGCTGCTTTGAGCGCACCCCTTTCCTCTCTGCACACGTCAGACAATTTGGACGCGAAAAATGCGTTATCTTGATGCCGGAGTTTGGTTTCTTTGCCAACTTTTCGACCGAGTCGTATGAAAAATGTCCGAGGCGCGTATGGAAATGGTGTAAGGATCCATCTTGTGCATTATTTCCGGCCTCATCGTTAACCACAGTCATCACGATATTCGCAAAAATAGACTGCATTGATTTTCCATTCGAAATAAACTTAGCCACGAAAATTGACCCAAGTAACTCCACAGAAAACAACGTTTGTTCATCCACCGTAACTCTTATCTTTCCATCTCGATCTTCGAAAATACATCCTTTTCTTTTAAGACACCCAAGCGAAATTAGATTCTTTGCGAGTTTGGGGCGTAATAAACTTCCGTGAGCACGATAGTCGTAACTGGTTCTTCGGTGCTTCTGAGTGTCACCTTTCCGACCTTAGAGACCCCTAGAACCCCACCATCCGGTAGAATTAGGTCCTCCTGATCCCCGCATTCCCTTGTATCCTCTAACAAGTCCGGGTCACCTACCAGGTGACGACTCGCACCGCTATCGACGATCCATACGTCATCTTATTCGATTCCATTCGCTCGCGCAGGCATCTTGTCCTTATGCATCGTCGCGAGAACGAAACGTCGCTCGGTTTCTCCATTGTTTTTCCGGCATACATTACCCGCCTTCTTGAAACCTTTTCTCTTAGATTGTTGGGGGCAATATCTCTTGATATGTCCCTTATTTCCACATCCAAAACAGATCCTTTCTCCTTTGCCTTCGTTCACATTATTTACGAAAGACTTGATGCCCCTTCTGGGCCTTTTCTCGTCGTCCTCGACTTCTTGCGCCCAGGCTACTAGTTCCTGGGCGTGCTGCACATAATCCTGCCTCAGAGGGTTGTATCTAACCATCAGGGCTACATTCATATGTGGCGCCGCGTATTTGACAATATTTTCCACGATCAACTTGTCGGAGAGCTCACTCTCCCGCGCCAACGCAACCAGATATAGTAAATGCTCTGTCCAAGATCGCCTGGGATCTTTCTCGGCCGCAAACATCGCCGACGCCTGATGATGCGATAGATTTACCTTGACCGCGCTGTTCATCTGCTCCAAAACAGCGTATAGCGTTGGCGTCATAGACCATCACACTCCAATGTTTGTCTGGAAATATCGCAGTGCCATTCCTTCGAGGTGTTCACCTAGTTTGTTCATTTTGAATCTTTCATTCCATTGGAAACCGGAGGTCAGTTGGGCTACCTCCAATGCTTCCAGGAACATGTAAGCCCACTGCTTAAAACCTGCTCCTAGCCCTTTGTACGTCTCAGTACCATCAAAGTTTTGTATGATGAGCTTCGCAAGCTTCACACCATATCCCATGTTTCCAACATTCATATTTGCCTCGGGTGCCATACCTGTTGGCCCCGGATTCGCACGAGCACCCTCCTGTTTCGCCTCGAAAAAACCCCAGGCACGCCTTGGACTATGTCTTCTGCCTTGCTTAGTTCATCGAGAGTCATCCTCCCACCAAATGGTCCGTGATTTTGGAGGCTGTCCCCAAACCCATTGGAGGACCGTGATTGACTCAAGTTGTGCGCCCTCTTCCTCTCCAATTTTTCGAGGCGCTTGTCAAACTTTTACATGAATTCCATCATGCCTGTTATGGACGCAGCCACTTTGTCATCCTTGTCTTCGGACATTTTTGCAGTGTAATACAACTGCGATTCAATCTTATTTCCACAACGTAAAGATCAACGTTCAAACCAGCACAATTACCCTCAGCGTAAGGGGACTTTCACAATAGACTGCTTCTTATCGTAAAGCAGTGCAAAAATCGAACTTAAGATGCCCTTTAAACTTGGGCTCATAACCTGTTGTAAAAACCACTGAGATAACTCCACGCAACAAGTCCACGTGAAATAAGCAAGCCGGCCAGTGCACGCAAACTCCACAAAGATTCGTAAGGTAGACGAGATAGTCAAAGCCATTCTTTTTCACAATAGAGTAATGGAATTAGTCGCGGGAGCTAGTCGTAATGTGGTGGAGCCGATTTCCAAATCCATGACGGAAGTCTTGGGTGGAATCCGGATACCCTCTTTTCCGGACGACCAACTATCGGAGGGGGTACTCCGCTGATCCTGATCGCCATCAGAATCAGATGAATCACCACTATGGTGACTGATCTGATCCTCCCGGTCATCTGACCGGTCTTCATGCGCGTCAGGATCCATATTCAACTTCATCTCACCTTGTGTACCCGTTGATCGGGGGTGGTTACACTCACTTAGGTGGACTCGGTGACGAAAACGATGATCTTGATCAGGTCGGAGGGGATGACCTTCTCGAGACGGGGGTGTCCTCGGGTGGAAATCTTCACCGGAGAACGGGTTGGGGTCGATACTTAATCAGTATCTAGGCACTGATCGGGAAAGTTCGTCCGATCAGGCCAGCCAATGAGAGAGAGATAACAAGAAACCAAGAAAACGCGATCAAACCACGATCTTCCACAGTAATCCACAGACGTTATCTCCACAAAACCTTTTCCAATATTAATGACGTGTTCCAAACACGTGTGCGTTGGGGGTGAGGTTCGATCACCTAAACAAACCCGTCGGGGGTCTTCCGGTAAGCCAAAATGCGTCTAAGCGCGTCTTAACCGGGAATTAAGTTGAGCAAGAGGGGACTAGTCAACCCTGTGCTCCCAATGACCGCAACACGTGGCGGAGCGACTCTTTGCTTAGGGGGAAAATCAAAACCTGTTATTATATATGCAATGTCCTATACCTAGTGTACCATACACCAACTCATGTGCCTGATTTATACTTCGACCCTGTTCACTTCGTCGCACGGTTGCATTACACCACCTTACCCATCCTGGCTGCACCTTCAAACTGATCTGTACCACTTCTGCCCTGATCACGGTCGGACTTCTATAACGATCTTCAACCATCCCGATCTTCCGATAAACAACTTGGTAAACACTTGAGATCTGCCCCTCGGACACTTGTTCACTTCATATCCAGCCCGGCTTAACTGAGAACTTCATCTGCCTTTGCGTCTGGACGCCGGTTTGGGGCTGATCAGCCCCGATCGTGATCGGCACAGCGATCAGCCGAGTGATCGGGTAGTGATCAGGGCGATCAGCCCTAGATCACTTCGAAAACTCTCTGGATCATCATCACAGCGACTTTGTTTGCCCACTCGGCCATATTCCTGACCTTCATCCCCTGTCGGGGTAACCAGATCGCACCGATTTCAGCCGATCGGGCCTGATCGGGCCTTCTCACATCATCCCTGGACAGATCCATCGGCCATCATCACTTGCCTTGACTCGACATTACTCGCACGGCTCGCCATTCCACATGCCCCATTCCATTCCATATCTGATCTTCGTATTTTGGGGCAGAATCAGTTGGCTCGGCCGATCGGGCCGGAACTTCGTATCATATCCAACTTCAACATCTGCACTGTTCATAGTTCGGCCCGATAACTGTCTCTGATGTGTCACGTCACCATTGCTGCGGTATCTTAACTTGTCTCTGCCGATCTCGTCATACATCCACGTGAACTCCACTTAATAAACGTTATCCCGATCGCGATCGTGATCTTCGCCGTTCCATTAGTATCTGGGACCGGGCGTAGTAACGGTACTTGGCTTATCCCTCCATATCACGAACACCCGTTGACCACTACCTTTTCGTCATAAGCGCGATCAGCCTGTCCCACCCATCAACTGTCTCATCTTGATGGGTATTCCATCGTCACCAATCAACGGCCATGTGTGGTCCACCTCATTCTTAACATTTTTCAGATCGCTTTACCACAGCCGCCCCTGAGACTAACTGCAGCCGCGCAACGACTGCAGTTCGACTCATCCATTTCCGAATTTCCCTTTTGGCGACTACCCATGTCTGACTCGAGACGATCTCCCCTTCCTTTTCCCGCATCTTCGGCTTCCCCTTCGATCACCGACTCACCTCCCAATCCAAGTTCAACTGATCCAGCGACTCCCCTGATCACGACCGCGGCCACGATCACGACCAGCCTCATCTGTCCCACGACAACCCTGACTTCGTATCGTCCGCCTTGGAGTTTTCCCGCTCGGCCTTCTTCGGATCGCCCCGTCAATTACTTGGAGCAGCTAGCTCGTCTGGTGGAGGGATCTGATCCACTCACGCTGGGGTCCATAGAAACTAGCCGATTGCGGTTGGGACTCCGAATCGCAATTCCCGAGTTGGTTTCCCTATATGATACTAATCGGGCGCTTAATGCCGAGTTGTTTGACCGTCGGGTCGTCATCGATACTCTGGAGCGTGATTCTGCCGATCTGGCTAGCCAGCTGTCGGCTCTACGATTAGATCGCGACAAACTTGATCAATATTTGCAGGACATGACAAGCCGCGTCCAAAGTTTGACAATGGAGCGTGATCAGCTGTCTGCTGACCTCGCTGCTCTGCGCATCTCCAAGCCTTCGGATACCGTCGCTTCTCTACAGTCGATGATTCGTTCGCTGTCTGTTACTGTTCGCAATCAAGGTATGTTCGTCCCATTTGTTTCTTCTGCGATCTGTATATGACTTTCCATGTTTGCTTCCAGACGAACGCATCGAGGCGATGAAGAGTTCAATGGTCGAGATGGTGGGTCATTTGCAACAGCTCGATGACCACCGTCGCGACCATGATCAGCTACGTTGGAACAAAATCCGTACCGCCGAGGAGGTGGAGCGTCTGGAAGTTGAGATGCCTCACACGGATGAACAGGTTCAGCTCTTGGTGAAACAACTTTCTGATTCGCGCATCGGCCGTGCCAACATTAAAAAAAGGCCAAACGGGAACCAGAAGGAAGCTGAAGATCGCCGGCGCGAGCTTAATCTTGCTCGGGTTAAACTTGAAACCCTAGAGCTCGATGATCGCGCCTGGATCCAACGTAATGGCGACTTGAGGAAGATTGCGGTCCAAACCATGGACAGGTGGACCGACCCGAACACCGATTCGGGGTCGCTTCGGACGGCTTTGCAAAGATTCCTTGAGCTGATCAGCTCTCTTGCTCCGTCTGGGACACCGTCGCAGCCTCTCGGGTCTGCCCCGCCACCGCCCACCTTCTCCGTCGCTTCCTCGCCGACCCATGGTGCTGATCAGCCCGTGATCAGTACTGCAGCGGCTTCTGCGTCCACTCCATCCCGTTTCCCGCTAGCCTCGAGATCAGTCTCATCGATCTTGAGTTCTGCGAAGCGTAAACGGGCAAGTTCATCGAAGAAGAAGGTGATTCCCGCCATGCGCTCTCGTCTTATTGCTGACTCGGTCGACGAGTCGACAGATCCGGACGAAAGGACGCTATCTGCTCTGGCCCGATCACGCAGTGTTAATCGTCGAGTTCCAATGGTGACCCCTTCGGGCGTAACTTCGCTGACCCTGGCCGTCGCTTTACTTGACTCGACGGCGAAAACGAAGATGATCTGGAGGATAGGCAACCGGCTTCGGCTGTTCCCAGCATCCCCCCACCCGCCAATACGACGCTGACCACCCGACCGCCCAACTTCACTGGCGTCTTTATTCCAGCGAGCAAGTCGTCGATCAAGCAGGACGACTATAGCTATGATCCAAATGAACGGTTCATGGATCGATACGTCGTTACGCAGGGCAAACCGTCGCCTGCTCACACGGCAACTCGACGACCCTGGAGTGCCGATCCGGTATGGGATCTGACACCTCAGGTTCTTTCGGTGAGGCGCAAACTCGTCCCTGTCTTGTGGTCCCGCCCGCCAGGATGGATTTTTCCAATCATGTCGCCGGCGTTCAAGGACACGCAATGGCAACCGAGTGTGCTGACTAAGGGGGCCATCGATCTTCTGATCGATTCAGAGCCTCGGGATATCCTCATGACGCCTATGCCCGGGTTGGAATTTCCTAATCACCCCTGGTTTGTTGATCTGCAGGGACGTCTGGCTCTGTATTATCAAGAACATATTCAAGCGATATGGGAGGCGACCCACCATTTCCCGATCACGGCGGCGATGCGTAAGGACGCGTGGTTGGAGCATTATCATCATGCTCGCAAGCGCCGACGCAGCAAAGCCGGGGCTGCTTGGGCCGTAATCTACGATCATGTGGTCAATGGGATTCAGCGCGGCGAATGTGACCTAGACGTTTTCTTGTTTCCTGCCGTGCTGCACCTGCCTGTTCGCCGGGCGGAAGCGCGAGGCATCAAGGCCGACGGCGGGGAGTGGTATCCTGGTTATGGGCACCCGACTCCGATCGGCACGTTGCGTGATGCCTTGATCTTTGCCGATCACCAAGAGCCCTGGCGAAACCAATACCGATCAAGCCCCATGGATCATCCGGCGCTCAAGATTTCTCGTCTGCGCACGAAGTATGGCCCGTGATTGTCGTGATAGCCAGCTTCCGTTTCGTTCTTTTCATAATCATTAATATATCACGACAGCTTCTTGGTAACGTTCACGTTCCATATCCACACTTCTTTTCCAGGTTCCAATATTGTCTCCATCTTGTATATCGATCGTTCATATGTATGCAAATGTAGTTCTCGTGAATTATACGTATATACTGTAAAACCTGTATTAGAACCCCATCCCTCGATTTGAACCCCCCCTTGAACAGAACCCCAGGTCCACCTAGGGTTAATTCTACAACCCTATCCCTCAAATAGAACCCCACCCAATTTAACAGTACGGTGAATAAAATTATTCATTGTTTTTTTAATTAGGGAAATTATAAGTGTACATCACCCTGTTGGCTAGATGTATTATAACAGTTAAGCTTACCTCAATTTTGTTACGTGTACCCAAGTCTGGCTATAGTTGATTGGACTGAATAGACTGCTATAAGAACAACATTAATACTGGTATTGCGTACGACTGGCAGCGAGCAAAGCACGCCAATTTTTGCGCGCAATTATTTTGTAATTACGTGGGTCAAGAATTGGCAAAACTTATAAAGCACATGAGAGCGCATCCCGACGAAAACTGCAAGCACTGACGAAAGAGCTGCAGCTGTGCCGTGGAAATACCAAGTCCGAATTCATTGTGAAATGCGCAATGCAGTTCCTGAAGGACCATCCCGAGGAAGGCGAGCAGTCACCAGGTACTGAGTATACTGGGCTTTTGTGAAGGCTCGTCACCAATGACGTCACCTAAACCAGAGGAAATGAACTTGAAAAAGTAGATCCCGTAGAGATCAAGAATCGAATCTGATATGAAGCAGGAATCACATATACCACATACAGATAAGATGAATCGTTGTTTTTTTCTCAAATGTAACCCCCCTCTAATATAACCCCACGTCTGGGTGGGGTTATAGTGATAACCCCAGTGGGGTTCTAATACAGGTTTTACAGTATATATCCATTGACTCTGAACCAGCTCAACCACCTTGATCCCCACCTGTTTGACCTTTACCTTCGGCTGATCTGTCACAATATGTCAACCCAGACTACTGGGACTCCTGGTTGCCTTCTTCATGGGTTTGCATTACTCCCAATCGATTTCGTCTCACCCGATCACGTTCAATCTCCCTTAGTAAAGCTCCACAGTTCAGATCCCGTTCATCTATCCACGCGGGATCGTCATAACCTTTTCACCGAACTAAGTAATCCCGATGGGTTCGACCAAATCGGGTTCTCTTGCCTGATCGGGTATCCAAAAACTTTCCACTTCAAATTCATTCCGATCAACGTTCTTTCCCAACTGTCCTCGGGCAAGAGCGCTCGTCGAAGTCGAACCTTGGCTGATCATCAGATAACCTGGTTTTTGGGCGATCGGGGTATTCCCGGACCAGCTTCAACTTCGACAAGTGGACGATCGGGAAAATTCCGTAATCGGTACCAGCAGTGATCAACCGGGTGGCATGATCACCGATCAATTCGGATATACGGAATGGTCCATGCCACAAGTGCGCTAACTTCCGGGCGTATCCTTCTTTCACGCGATCCAAGTAAAGCCAGACCCTTGATCCCGGTTCGATATTATGCGAATCGGCTTGATCATTATTCCTGTGGTGTAGTCGCTCTCAGAAATTCTTCCTGAGACGCGAACACCCACGGGAGGCCCAGACGACTGACTGTCGGAGGGGGTAATCCGTCCATCCGAGTCATGATCCGATCCGGCATCCGGCCGGCTGGATCAGTCACTTCCATCCGCTTGATCGTGACGACTCGGGTGTTCCATGTTGAAAGCTCACCTTGTGTACCCGTCAGTACTGGCGGTTGCGCTCTCTTGGTGGACCCTAGGGCGAAAAGTGTAAAGTCCGTCGAATAGGGAGATGAGAGTTAGGACTAGGGGTAGCTCCTGGGCGGGAATCGTCACCGGGGAGCTCGACTGGCAATATACTTGAACTTTGTATACTGCCGGCTGGACCGAGAATAATCAATCGGCCAGCTAAACCAATAATAATGAAGGGTGAATCCAAATGTGTATGTGAAGGGGAATCCAAATATAACTCCACACTCTTCCACAGAAGGCTAAAATGTCACCACATCCCAATACTTAATATACCGTGTTCAAAACACGGGCGACCTTGAGGTGAGTATACGAAACGCCGCGACTCCTGGTCAGGGGACTTCCGGTGGGTTAACTTAACCTTCCCCGGGCAAACCAATAGCAGCAAGCACGGACCTTGTTAGCCCTCCGCTGTGAACCAATAAAAGCGACTTGTGTCTAAGAAAGCGAAACGTATACTGATTTATCCCTATATCCAATACTCCCTTTTGTGTAACCTACCCCAAATTCCTACGGCTGACCAGTCATGTGTCTTACCCGAAGTAGCCCGGTTAACTCCGATTTCTGTGTATCCGCCTGGCCGGTACACCGAATCTAGCTGGTACCAGTCCGACTGGTACATTGTACCCGGCCGGCTCGGCCGGATGGCCATCTATCTGAGCTCCTTGGCCGCTGACGCTAGCACTTCCTTGGCAGCTCCTCATCCGATCCGGGTGATTCCCTCATCCACTAGAACACTCATCTTCCTTCAGGACCCTTTCGTGCCACCAATCCGCCCCTCGGCCGTCTGCCATCCGCGGTCGTTCCGTCCGCTTAGCCCGCTAGCCCAACTATCGACGCCTTCCGTCGCGTTCGTCCGGCCTGATCCCAGGCCTGGCGCCGTCCGGCCGCTCGTAGATGCCATCGGCGACGACTACCGGCACTTACGCCCTTGGTCCATATTTCTGCCAATTAGAATGCGCCCTCTGGAAAGTACTTCACATTAATTCATAAGTCACTTTACCACAGCCGCCCCTGAGTCGCGTCACAGCCACGCAACGGTTGAGGCACGATCTCACCCGAACCCAGTTGATCTGATCCTACTTATCCATACCCCGCTTTGGTACGTCGTACCACTAATTAATAACGATTTTCGTGACCCCGGTCGGTCTCCCCACCGGCTGGCAATCACGTCCACAGATGCTGACTTTATCTTGATATATTCCCATTCTTGCAAATCGACAAGGATGACATATGCCGTCTCGTTCTCGTGGACGACGACTCGCCCGCCAGCGGGGTGGAAGTTGCAAACCGCCGAAGTCGTCCCGTACTCCCGATCTGGTGTTATCGACCGCCGACGCTGAAACTGCGCTCCGCGTTCACGTCCAGGCTTGTGGCGACCGGGACAGATTGAAGGCCGCCGTCTATTCCCTTCAGGCGGAGCTTCGATCATGTCGGGCTGACTATGAAGTTCTGTCGCTGAGTTTCAAGACCTCTTGTGCGATGCTGGAATGCGTGGACCCCCGAACCACTGAGCTGAAACTCAGTCGTCAAGAAGCGGAGGGCGAAATAACCCGCCTCAGGGCAATTGTGGGTCAGCTTAAGAATGGGGGCGTTGACCACCCAAGAGCTTGGAGCGCATCAAAGCTGACTTGGGCCAACAACTCGCCGCTGCCAACCGCCGGACCGATGAAGCTGCCGTTCGGAGATCTTCTCCGGGACCGAGTGATCTTCAGAAACAGGTGACCGATCTCGAGGGCCAAGTCGCCATCCTGACGGAAGAGAGAAACCGTCTCCGCATGCTGGCAGACGTCGTTGAGCCCCTCCGGACTGCCAATCAGGAGTTGGTTCTGTGGTGGATCCGATTTCCAAATCCATGACCGAAGTCTTGGGCGGAATCCGGATACCCACTGGCCCGGACGACCAACTATCGGAGGGGGTACTCCGTTGATCCTGATCAGCATCAGAATCAGATGAATCACCATTATGGTGACTGATCTGATCCTCCCGGTCATCTGGCCGGTCTTCATGCGCGTCAGGATCTATGTTTATCTTCATCTCACCTTGTGTACCCGTTGATCGGGGGTGGTTACACTCACTTAGGTGGACTCGGTGACGAAAACGATGATCTTGATCAGGTCGGAGGGGATGGCCTTCTCGAGACGGGGGGTGTCCTCGGGTGGAAATCTTCACCGGAGAACGGGTTGGGGTCGATACTTAATCAGTATCTAGGCACTGATCAGGAAAGTTCGTCTGATCAGGCCAGCCAATGAGAGAGAGATAATACGAAACCAAGAAAACGCGATCAAACCACGATCTTCCACAGTAATCCACAAACGTTATCTCCACAAAACCTTTTCCAATATTATTGACGTGTTCCAAACACGTGTGCGTTGAGGGTGAGGTTCGATCACCTAAAACAAACCCGTCGGGGGTCTTCCGGTAAGCCAAAATGCGTCTAAGCGCGTCTTAACCGGGAAATAGTTGAGCAAGAGGGGACTAATCAACCCTGTGCTCCCAATGACCGCAACACGTGGCGGAGCGACTCTTTGCTTAGGGGGAAAATCAAAACCTGTTATTATATATGCAATGTCCTATACCTGTGTACCGTACATCAACTCATGCCTGACTTATACTTCGAACCTATTTACTTCGTCGCACGGTTGCGTAGCACCACCTTGCCCATCCTGGCTGCACCTTCAAGCTGATCTGTACCACTTCTGCCCTGATCACGACCCGACTCCTATAAAGATCTTCAACCCATCCCGATCTTCGATAAACGACCTTGAAACCACTTGAGATCTGCCCTTCTGACGCTTGTCCACTTCGTATCCAGCCCGACTTAACCGAGAACTTTACTTGCCTTTGCGTCTGGACGCTGATCAGAGGCTGATCAGCCCTGATCACGATCGGCATTGTGATCAGGTGGTGATCAGGGCGATCAGCCCTTGATCACCTCGGGAACGCTATGGGTCACCATCACCACGACTTCATTCATCTGCTAAGCCATACTCCCGACCTTCATACCCCATCAGGGCAACCATATAACACCGATCTCAGCTGATCGGGTCTGATCAGGCCTTGTCACGTCATCCTCGGACAAGCCCATCGGACATCATCACTCACACAACTTGCCATTCCACATGCTCGACTTCATTCCACATCTGATCTTCATTTCTTGGGGATAATCGGCTGATCGGGCCGAAACTTCGTGTCATGATCAACTTCAACAACCACACCGTTCATAGATCGGCTAGATGGCTGCCCCTGACACATCATGTCAACAGTCGCTCACCTCGTTTTACATCCACGGGAACTCCACTTAGTAATTGTGATAACAATCGTGATCGTGATCTCCATCGTTCCATCAGTGTCTGGGACTGGGCGTAATGACAGTACTTGGCTGATTTCTTCACATCGTGAATACCCGTTGTCCGCCACCTTTTCATCGTAACTGTGATCGGCCTTTCCCACCCATCAACCGTCATATGTTGATGGGTGTTCCATCGTCACCAATCAACGGCCATGTGTGGTCCACTTCATTCTCAATATTTTCTGATCGCTTTACCACAGCCGCCCCTGAGACTAACTGCAGCCGCGCAACGACTGCAGTTCGACTCATTCACTTCCAAATTTCCTCTTTGGCGATCACCATGGCTGACTCGAGCCGATCTTCTCTTCCTTCTTCGTCATCTTCGGCTGCCCGTCCGATCGCTGCCTCGCCTTCCGTTTCCAGTTCGACTAATCCCGCGATCGCCCCGATCGCGACTTCGGCGCCGATCACGACCAGCCTCATCCGTCCCACGACAACCATGACTCCGTATCGCCCGCCTTGGAATCCTCCCGCTCGACCTTCTTCAGATCGCCCCCTCCGTTACTTGGAACAGCTCGCTCGTCTAGTGGATGGATCGGGTCCACTCACGTTGGGGTCCATGGAAGTTTGCCGACTACGGTCGGAACTCCGAAGTGCAATTCCCGAGTTGGTTTCTCTATATGATACCAATCGGGCACTTAACGCTGAGTTATCCGACCGTCGGATCGATGCCGATACCTTGGCACATGATTCTGCTGATCTGGCCAGCCAGCTGTCGACTCTTCGGCTGGATCACGACCGACTTGACCAAGACTTGCAAGACATGACTGATCGCGTTCAGAGTTTGACGATGGAGCGTGATCAGCTATCAGCTGACCTCGCTACTCTGCGCCTCTCCAGGCCTTCGGACACCGTCGCCTCTCTACAGTCGCTGATCGGTTCGCTGACTATTACCATCCGCGATCAAGGTATGTTTATCCCATTCACTTCTTCTGCGATCTGTATATGACTTTCCATGCTTATTTCCAGACGAACGTATCGAGGCAATGAAAGGCTCGATGGTCGAGATGGTGGATCATCTACAACGGCTCGATGATCACCGTCTCGACCGTGATCAGCTGCTTTGCGACAAGATCCGCACTGCCGAGGACGTAGAGCGTCGGGAAGTCGAGGTTCGCTACTCGGATGAGCAGGTCCAGCTCCTGGTAAATCAACTCTCCGATTCTCGCATCGGCCGTGCCGACATACAGAAAAGGTTGTGCGAGAGTCGGAAGGCAGCTGAAGATTGCCGGCGCGAGCTTAATCTTGCTCGGGTTAAACTTGAAACCCTAGAGCTCGATGATCGCGCCTGGCTCCAGCATAACGCCGACTTGAGGAACGTTGCGGTGCAGACTATGGAGAGGTGGACCAACCCGAACACCGGTTCGGAGTCAGTTCGGACGGCTTTACAACGGCTTCCTGAGCTGATCAGCTCCTTCACTCCGTCTGGAACACCACCACAGTCTCCCGAGTCTGCCCCGCCATCACCCGCGTCTTCCGTCGCTTCCTTGCCGGCCCATAGTGCTGATCAGCCCGTGATCAGCACTGCAGCGGCTTCTGCGTCTACTCCATCCCGTTTACCAGCGACTTCGAGATCAGCCTCCTCGGTCTTGAGTTCTGCGAAGCGCAAACGGACCAGCTCGTCGAAGAAGAAGATGGCTCCCGCCAAGCGCTCTCGTCTTGTGATTGACTCGGACGATGAGTCGACTGATCTGGACGAGAGGACGTTGTCTGTTCTGGCCCGATCGCGCAGTACTGATCGCCGCGCTCCAGCGCCACACCTTTCAGGCGTGAGTTCGCTGACCCAGGCCGGCGCTTTGCTTGAGTCCGATGACGAGGACGACGATGATCTTGAGGAGGAACAACCGGCTCCGGCTGATCCCAACGTTCCTCCACCGGCCAATAGGGCAGTGATCGCCCCACCACTCAATTTCACGGGCGTTTTCATCCCGGCGAGCCGGTCGTCGATCGAGCAGGACGATTACAGCTATAATCCGAACCAAAGGTTCATGGATTTATACGTCGTCATGCAGGGCAAGCCGACTTCTGCTCACATGGCAACTCGGAAACCTTGGAGTGCTGATCAGGTATGGGATCTGACGCCTCAGGTTCTTGCTGTGAGGCACAAACTCGTCCCTCGCTTGTGGTCCCGCCCGCCAGGCTGGATCTTTCCGACAAGATCGCCGGCGCCCAAGGACAAGCAGTGGCAACCGAGGGTGCTGACCAGAGGCGCTATCGAGCTTCTGATCGATTCAGCACCTTGGGATGTCCTCATGACACCTATGCCCGGGCTGGCGTTTCCCAATCACCCCTGGTTTGTTGATCTGCAGGGACGTTTGGCCCTGTATTACCAGGAACATATTCAAGCGATATGGGAGGCGACCCACCATTTCCCGATCACGGCGGCGATGCGCAAGGACGCGTGGATCGAGCATTACCATCATGCTCGCAAGCGTCGACGCACCAAAGCCGGGGCTGCTTGGGCCGCGATCTGCGATCATGTTGTCAACGGGATTCAGCGCGGCGAGTGCGATCTGGACGTTTTCTTGTTTCCTGCCGTGCTGCATTTACCTGTTCGTCGGGCGGGATCGCGAGGACTCAAGGCTGACGGCGGGGAGTGGTATCCCGGTTATGGACATCCAACTCCGGTCGCCACGTTGCGTGATTGCCTGATCTGGACCGATCAGCAGGAGCCTTGGCGGAACCAGTTCCGATCAAGCCCCATGGATCATCCAGGGTTCGCGGTTTCTCGCCTGCGCACGAAGTATGGCCCGTGATTGTCGTGACAACCAGCTTTCGTTTCGTTTTTTCCATAATCATTAATATATCACGACAGTTCTTGATAATTTTCACGTTCCATATTCACACTTCCTGTTCAGGTCCCACTATTGCCTCCATCTTGTATATCGATCGCTCACATGTATGCAAATGTAGTTCTCGTGCATTATATGTATATATATCCATTTACTCCAAACCAGCTCAACCACCCTGATCTCCACTTGCTCGACCATTACATTTGGCTGATCTGTCACAATGTGTCAACCCAGGCTATTGAGATTCCTGGTTGCCCTCTTCGTGGGTTTGCATCACTCCAAATCGATTTCGTCTCACCCGATCACGTTCAAATTCTCTTAGTAGAGCTCCACAGTTCAGATCACGTTCATCTACCCACTCGGGATCGTCATAACCCTTCCACCGAACCAAATAATCACGATGGGTTCGGCCAAATCGGGTCCTCTTGCCTGATCGGGTATCCAAAATCTTCTCCACTTCAAATTCGTTCTGGTCCAACGTTCTTTCCCAACTGTCTTCGGGCAAGAGAGCTTCGTCGAAGTCAAACCTTGGCTGATCATCGCATGACAGCCTGGTTTTGGGCCGATCGGGGTATTCCCGAACCAGTTTCAGCTTCGACAAGTGGACGATCGGGAAAATTCCGTAATCGGTACCTGCAGTAATCAACCGAGCGGCATGATCACCGATCAGTTCGGCTATACGGAACGGTCCATGCCACAGATGTGCTAACTTCTTGGCATATCCTTCTTTCACGCGATCCAAGTAAAGCCAAACCCTTGATCCCGGCTCGATATTATGCGAATCGGCCTGATCATTGTTCCGATCAGCTCTTTCCTGGATGGCCCTTCGCAATCGTTCGTTGACTTGTTCCCGCGCATGTTGGTAGTGACGCTGGAGTCCCATACGCCATCGGCGAGCTTCGCGATCTCGACCTCGGGTGCATCCAACAGGGATCACCGACTCGATGGTAGATCGGGGGTCCCAACCATACGCCAAGTAGAAAGGAGTATCTCCCCTGATTCGATCGAAAGAGGAATTCAACGCAAACACCAGTCTCTCTGCATATTCATCCCAATCTTGTTGAGCGGAGTCCGCGACATACATCTTGATAGCTCTAGTTAGCGTCTGTACCATCCGTTCGGCTTTACCATTCGCCTGCGGACGGTATGCCATGGTCGCGCTCTGTTTCTGGCCAAGCATCTGATTGAATGATCGGAACACTTCGGCCATGAAACCTGGTTCGCGATCATGCCTGATCACTTCACTGGCTCCAAACCGTCGAAAAACACATTCTTCGTAACTGCAAGCGACTTGTTGGGCTGTTCGGGTAGATCCCGCTTTCGCGATCACCAATCCCGTGAACAGATCAGTCCAGATCAGCAACTCTGTGTTGCCCTTGAACGATTTTGGCAGGGACGGTATGTGATCCATCGCTATCACTTGGAAAGGGTAGGTCGCCTGGATATTTCCAGGTGATCTTCCCCGGATGTTTGGCATACCTTTTCCAGTTTCGCAATCCGTACATGTCCCGACAAACTTTTGTATACTTCGATATAAGCCTCTCCAATGAAAATGTTTGCGAATCCTGTGATACGTTCGACCTACGCCCTGGTGGCCACCCTCTAAACTGACGTGATAATGGTGTAAGATATCAGCTTGTAAAGTCTCCGGGATCACGAGCCTTGCCGATCGGTCCAGATCTGCATCGGCCTGATCAGCTTGAACATAGTAAAACAATAGATCATTTTCGTCGATCTCGTAGTTGGACGCGATCTTGGCACAATCTTTTGCTTCACCCTGGCTCAGCTTCTCCAGATCACCCTTTAGAAACGCTTTCAAATCAACGATCCATTTTTCCTCGTCTTGTGCCTTGAGAATTCTTTCGATCCGCATCTCCTGTACTATTTCTTCTGTTAGCCTTTCTCGAGAGAGTGACCTGTTAGGTGATGATCTGGATCGTGTTCTCGTCATGATCGAGACCTGGGCTGCTTCCTTTTTATCTTCCGCATGAATCAGCTCGGGCAGCCTATTGATCTCCACCAATTCCTCCAGCAATGCTTTATCAGTAACTATCAATCCGGTCTGATCACGCATGGCCATAGTGGCTAGGTGATCTGCACTCCGATTCCAATCACGTTTCACATGTAAAAGATCATGCCTTGGCCATCCACGTAAAGCTTTCATAACGCGATCGTTCAGTAGCTTCAAACGCGGTGCTTTACAGTCGATCTCTCCAGTGATCTGCCGAATTACCAGGTTTGAATCTCCGCATATGATTACTCTTCCGGTCTTTTGCTCTTGCAAGAGATCCAAACCTAGCAGCAGACCACGATATTCGGCCTCATTGACCGTGATACCTGGAGTATAATCTGAACCGGCCGATATAACAGTCCATTCTGGCAGTTTCCATAACAGCGCGCTATACGCCCCTACGCCTTTCTTCACACTCGCTGATCCGTCGAAACTTACAACGATCAGATTTTCCTCCGAGCCGACGATCGGTGGGGGTATAGTGATCGATTCACGTGGTTGCTTCCGGGGAGCCACCTCGATCAGGGCTTCATCGACTTCTGATCGGGGCGTGATGCTGGCTGCTAGTGTTCCAAGAATTTCTTCTTCGCCCTTGGTGCACTTGATGATCTCTAAGGTCCACTGAGATAACAGCGCTGCCTATCGCCCCAGTCTTCCGTCTAAACCACTCTCTGACAGTAGCCACGCCAAACTAGATCGCCTGGATAATACCTTAATTGATCTAGTTACCAGCATAGAGTAGCAAACGTCCAATACACGTAATAATGCTAGCACCTCCTTATCCACAATACCATAGTTAACTTCGTTCGGTTTTAGTGTTCGGCTTGTGAACGTCACCGAGCAATAAACTCCGTCGTGATCTTGGACCAGTGCGGCTGATATTGCCCATTTACTGGCATATAGGATCACCACGGGAATCTTCTCCGGATCGAAGTGTTTCAGTATCGGCGTCGAGATCATCTTCGCCTTTAACATACTGAAGGCTACCATAGCTCGCTTCATATGGTCCTCTGACCCTGGCTCAGTTCGATCGATCAGTGATCTGGTCTTGAGATCCATTTCAGTAACTTCAACTTCGTGATCAGTCTCAATTGGTGATCTTCCTACCCGATCACGTTCTCGTAGCCCATGATAATCCACTTCCTTCAGTTCATATAGTATAGCGGCGTAAATCGAGAAATCTTCGATAAATCGGCTATAATAATTCAGAGATCCGAGAAAGGATTGCATGGCCTTCAGTGATCGGGGGAAGGGCAAGTTGCTGAGGGCAGCCAGATCTTTCGGGTTTGCTTCCAAACCTTGGATCGACACGTTATGGCCGAGGTAAGCGACCTTGGGTTGACCCCAGAAACTCTTGACCGCACTGATCGACAAATTCCAGCGCTCGCAGGTGTTTAGGAGTCGTTCGA
>MIQA02002699.1:0-16032 GCA_001887855.2 Sclerospora graminicola | reverse complement strand
CGAATCCCTGCAAATCCGTTTGTCGCAAGGCAATTGAACGGTGGTGATGAGCTCCGTATCATGGCAATTCACCGAACAGGGAGACGTGCCTCCACCGCTTAAGTCATTAAAAATGACGATCATGGTGATAGCGAGGACGAGGTAAACCTCCCAAAACCATATTTTATTCATGAGAAGGCTGTCACGGAGCAGTATGAATTGGTTGGAGAAGATCAGCTGGGCGATGGCTCATACGCTGTGGTTAAGCCTGCTATTCGTCGCGTCAACGGGAAGAAAGTTGCAATTAAACAAATACACAAGCGTTACTTGCGCGATGAAGCGGCCAAGAATGCAGTAAGCCGAGAAATCGAGATTCATCTGCGGTTGCGCCACAAACATATCGTTCGGCTGTATGAAGTCTATGAAACACCCGATTTTCTTTATCTGGTCATGGCAAAAGCAACTAGAGGTAATCTGTAATCGTTGATGCAGAGAAAGCGTATGCTCCCTGAGGCACTTGCTGGAAAGCTCTCACAGCAAATTTCCCGTGCTGTACAATTCCTGCACGATATGGGCGTGCTACACTGCGATATGAAACCTGACAATATTTTACTGAACGATGCCAGGACAGCAAACCAAGACAACGGGGAGAACTCCCCTATCATGCGTCGAGCAAGCCCTCTTAAGTCTAAGTCTAGTCAAGACCCTCATGCCGACGTCAAGATCAACGACTATAACGTCGAGTTATGCGATTTTGGCATGTCGGTAAAAGTACCTGACGTTCGCTTCTTTAAGTTAACAGGTGATGTCCACAAGGTCCCGTTCACCAGAGTTACGGGCACTTTAGGCTGCATTGCTCCTGAGATGCTGCAACAGCAGCCGTATGGAAAACCGGTGGACATGTGGTCCGTGGGAATTGTAATGCTCACCGGATACCAGCCATTCTACCCGCCGCATGCGTGCATCGAGGAAGATGCTGATTTCTCAAATCGGGTGTGGAAGACAATTAATGCTGATGCAAAGGATCTGGCTCAGTGTCTATTGGAGCGTGATCCAGCCAAGCGACTGACTGCTGCTGAGGCGTTAGCACACTTGGTTCGAGTCAGCCATGTTTTCGATTTAGATGTGCTACTCACTCACCAGAATGCCACTGAGACGAAAAGTATCTCGTCGCTGACATCGAAACTCAAGGCTCCACACACCAGTAAATATCAAAGCGATGATGGTAAAAATAGTAGCACTGCCATTGACCTTAAAGTGTATCAAGGGTATGAACTAGTTGTCCAAGAAAAGAATCTTGTTACCGTATGATGAACATGTTCGATTCGGAATTTATTTAGTTGTCAACACTCGATTCGGTCTATGTCCTGTTTTTGCTCAAGATCCCTAAACGATACATTTGGACGGCTAGAATGAATGCATCATTTCGGCCGCTTCATACATTTATTCAAGGAACGGTATGCAAATTTATGCGCCCTTGACGGTAACACAAATGTGCGGCAGAAACCACCTCAAAAAAAGGCTGTTACTTAAGACAAGTTCACTTTCATAACCTCTCAACACAGATAATGAGTAGTATTGTAATTTTCAAACGACAAAATTTAATAGGTAATACTCGATTGAGATGCACGGTCATAATTGATCTCCTTTCTAAACCGATAACCCGTACTTTATTGAGTGAACTCAAAAATGATCCAAATATAGGGATGTTACTTGTAGCAAGTTTGATATCGGTTCTAAATTTGCTGCATAGGCCCTATACTGCTTTGGTATAGGTTTAGGACTACAATGAGTGAAGACTACGCCGGTCGTGCACCCCTGGATGATCCGGGTCCACCCACGGATCCTGATAACCCTGGAGAAGGCAGCGCCGGCATGCCAATAGTAGTCGACGAAGGCGACACTGGTGGAGCAGATGCAGTAGCGGCGGGCCCCGCGGATGCCGGAGGGCCGATGGAGGGAATCGGGAACGAGACAGCCGCAGAGGTGGCAGAAGGTTCGATCTCGAACGGAGCAGATTCAGGCAGCACTGTGACAAATGCGAGGTCAGTTGTACTGGACGAACCAGGTGTACCGATCCAGCCGGAAAAACCGGTTATACCGGTTCACAAATCAGAGGAATCAATGAAAGGTGCACCCAGAAAAGAGGAAGTAATATCGGTGAAATCGGTATTACCGGTTTTAAAATCTCGGGTCAGCAACAAAAACCTGACATTTGAAAAAAAGAATCAAGGTAAAGGAGCAGCGGCGGCTGCAGGCCTGATGCAAAGTGTGGCACCAAGTGATGCGCAGGTGCCACTGTGGTGAAGTGCTCCAGAAGTTAACGGACTAATGATGATGGATGCCCGCACCGGATTGGCTGAAATGTCACCCTTAGCCGGATGCCCAGACCGGTCAATAAGAAGACGCGATCTGGGGCTGCCAGGACCTGCAAGCGGCCGGGCGGCGCCCGGCTGGAAATCAAGTCGGCGGACCTGACAAGGGGCGAGGATAGTCGGACAGGCGGGCTGAGCAGACGGGAGGACTATGGATGTTTGACGGCCGAGGCGCGGATGGCGGACGGCCAAGATGGCGGACTGTTCGTAAGGATGGAGAGAAGGGAGCCTGAGAGAAGAGTATTGTTCTAGTGGAAGGAGTATGCACCGGGATCGTAGGAGAGGCTGCCAAGGGATTGCTAGCGTCAGCGGCCGAGAGGCGCGGATGGGTGGCTATCCGGCCGAGCCGGCCGGGTACAATGTACCATTCGGACTGGTACCATATGGGTTCGGTGTACCGGCCGGGCTGGTACACCAAGTCGGAGTTAGCCGGGTTGCGTTGGGTAAGGTACATGACTGGTCAGACGTGTTATTTGAGGTAGGTTACACAAAGGGAGTATTGGACATAGGATAAATCAGTATACGTTTTGCTTTCTTAGACACAAGTCGCTTTTATTGGTTCACGGCAGAGGGCTAACAAGGTCCCCTCTTGCTGTTATTGGTTTGCCCGGGGAAGGTTAAGTTAACCCACCGGAAGTCCCCTGACCGGGAGTCGCGGCGACTTCGTATACTCACCTCAAGTCACCCGTGTTTTGAACACGGTATTAAGTATTGGGAAGTGGCGACATTTTTGCCTTCTGTGGAAGAAGGTGGAGTTATATCTACCTTGCATACACATTTGGATTCGCCCTTCATTGTTATTGGTTTAGCTGGCCGATTGATTATTCTCGGTCCAGCCGGCACTATACAAACTTCAAGTGTCCTATTGGTTTAGCTGGCCGATCGACTATTCTCGGCCCAGCCGGCACTATACAAAGTTCAAGTATATTACCCAACGAGCTCCCCGGTGACGATTTCCGGCCAGGAGCTACCCTAGTCCTACACTTCATCTCCCTATTGGACGGATTTACACTTTTCGCCCTAGGGTCCATCAAGAGAGCTAACCACCCAGTACTGACGGGTACACAAGGTGAGCTTGTAACATGCAACATTCGAGCAGTCGCGATCAAGCGGATGGAAGCGACCGATCCAGCCGGCCTCAAGCCGGATCGGATCATGACTCGGATGGACGGAGTACCCCCTCCGACAGTCAGTCGTCTGGGACCCCCGTGGGTGTTCGCGTCTCAGGAAGATTTTCTGAGAGCGACTACACCACAATGGTGCGCGTGCCCGGATCTCTTGGTGATCCTGGATATCACCGCGAGTCCCTAGCGGGCGAAAGACCTAAACCTGTCAAATTTGTTGACGATGTTGTGTCGGGTGCATTTGGGGAAGGCATATCGCCCCCAATGCTGCTGAAGATGGAAGGATGCGATGGTCGCCTCGGATTGGGGGAGTTCGAGGTTGACATTAAAGAAGAAGTTACTCCCCTAGAGGCTCCGCCGGGGGCGGATTACGGTACTACTTACTGCAGTGCCGGCCGCTACACGGATGGAGCCGGATCGGACTATGGTGCAAGTCACCATAGTCCGAGGAAGGATCATGGTTCCGACCATGATCCTAACGAACGAATGCATATTTTGGATATAAAAGAAAAGATAAAGGAAGAAAAAGCGGAAGTCGGATACGACCGGAGTGGGAAGCCGGCCGGATCGGGACCAAGTCGCGATCTGGCCCCCCTACCCCTAAAAAAACCGGATTGGCAGGAATTGGATTATCCGACCTACAAAGACAAACCGCGATTCGAAGAGGAAGAAGAGAAGCAGGACGGCCTATCGACGGATATCGACTTGGAGAGTGCTTTCCATCTTCACGAGTTGGGGCAATTCTTGCGGACGGATAAGGTACTAAAAATAACACGGCCGAAGATCATAGGCGGATTGAAAGGTTCCGTCTCTCCCCCAACTCTCTCAGACGGCCACGTGTCCCTCATTAGAGGACTATTCGACCAACTCAAACAAGCCGGCATCAACACCGGCGTGTTTGATCCGAACGAGTTGTTTGATCTGAAGATGGACAAGTTGAAAGAGGCGTCCAGCGCCCTGCACGACCACTTCCCGTGGTACCGCTAGTGGGTTGCTCGCCGCCGTCGAAAAAGATGACAGCTACGACTGGAGTGGCGCCGTCCACGCCGCCGGCGACAAGCAAACCAGCCGGTATACACTCAGGCTCTTCGCAGTACGAGTCTGCCCCTTCGGAAGCAGACTCATCTGATTCATCAGTGGGTATCACCCGCATGACGCTTGGCCAAAGGGGAGCAGCGCGTGTGGCGACAGCCATGAGACTTGGAGGACGTGAGGATCCGGGTACGCCCGAGCGGAAGAACGCCGGCCAGTACAGCGTACAGGCCCGGCGGACAGCGGCGGCGGATCCAGAACCAAAGGAGGAAGACGAAGACGCGGACGGGCGAATTAAGAAGGAACGCCAATCTGGCAGCCCGGCTGCCCCTCAAGCCGCCCCTCAAGTCGCCCCTCAAGCCGCCCCTCAAGTCGCTCCTCAGGTTGCTCCTCAGGTGCCGGATCACCTGCAAAACATGTTCTCGGCGATGATGGAGCGATACTTGGAAGAGCAACGTCGGCTGAGCGCCAGCCGCGGCAGTCCAAAGTCACCGGACCAGCCCGCTCGTCGTGGGACACAGGCCCCCGAACCAGTCCAGTACTATGCGAGGGAGCCGAGTGATGAAGACATGGAGTCGGTGCAGTCCAAGCAAAGTGAACCCCATGCCGCCCCGCCGAGCCGCCAGACAGGTCGCCGGACCGGACGTCGGCCAACGAACAGGAAGCTGTCTCTCAGCGACGTGGATATGGAATCCGTCAGGTCGGCCAAGTACCATTACGATCCGGATGACCTGGATCTGGGGATGTCCCGCCGAGCCCATATGGCCTCGGCCCAAGCGTTTGACGCGGATTCGGGAGCGATCACGAGGGTGCGAATGTCGGCCACGTCCGAGCTGAAAGACTTCACCGGACGCGACGCGGACGAGGACCAGGCCCGAGGATGGTTGAGCAAGACGAAGTCGGCATTTCTCAGAGACCGGACGTCGGACTATGAGAAATGCCTGATCTTCGGGGATTTGATGAAGGGACCAGCGAAACACTGGATCCAACAGCTCAGCCGGGAAACCCGAGGAAATTGGAGGGGATT
This sequence comes from Sclerospora graminicola, assembly GCA_001887855.2. Classification (NCBI taxonomy): domain Eukaryota; phylum Oomycota; class Peronosporomycetes; order Peronosporales; family Peronosporaceae; genus Sclerospora; species Sclerospora graminicola. Next base: position 10,495 of record MIQA02002699.1, on the reverse strand, counting down.
GGCCGGTGCGTTCGAGGAGCAATACTGCGGAGCTGGAATGTCAGCGGCGCGACAATATTTCCACTCCAAGAAGCGACCGGATGAGACCCCCCTGGAGTATCTCCATCGTTTGAATGTCGCTGGCATGAGAGCTGATATTCCCGTTAAAGAAGATACCAGCCGGTCGGAAGCTGCCCGCGAACACGTGGAACTTTTCATCAGCACGTTGGACGATCGGGAGCTGGCAAACCAGCTGGCGTTAATGCGGGTGAAGAATACGACGGAGCTGGAAGTGACGTTGCGCACGTACCTAAGGGCGAAGAAGCAAGGCCCCAAGGCAGCAGTTGGAACCGGCCGTTTCAAGTCCCGATTTAACGCGGATCAAGGAGGCCGGCCGCCATCTACCAGGACGGCCCGAGCCGTCCGCATGGTCGCCCGAGAGTCAGACGCGACCAGCTCGGAAGAGGAGTATCAGCGATCTGGGGGCGAGTCTGAGGAGGAACAGTATCGGTACCTTTTCTCGGCAGAAGCCAGTCAGCCGTCCAGGCTGCCAGCTGATTCCGGTCAGTCGAAGAGTTTTCCGGCTCGAGCTGACCAGGATTACCCTAAGCGCAAGTGCACCCACTGTGGGTCCATCAAGCATGACGACCGGAGCTGCTGGAAGCGGCTGACGTGCAAGAAGTGCGAGAGGAAGGGACACCCGGCGGAACACTGTCTGTTCACGTGTAAGGCTTGCGGGGAGGTGCATGAGGCGGGACTGTGCCCAATGGAAGAATTCTACAACCTGTTGAAGAAGTGGTACGTCCCGACCAAGCATTCTGGAATGTTGCCGCCCGGAGCGGAAAAGATGTTAAACTAGATCGCTCGCCAGGTTGGAATCTGGTTCGAGCCGAGCGGTCTAGTGTTAGTATCTATGCATATGTCGGTAAAGAGGATAATCAAGAAGCAAAGCAAAGGATAACCGACAATACATGTAAGTTTGACGATTACGTCACCCGGTCCCCGGCCGGTACGGCTGACCCCTTCCTGGTGAGCAGTATACGGACGGATGAGTATTCCCGGTCTGAAGTGCGAATGGAATTGAACTTGTTACCTGGCGAGTCGCGAGGTTATTGGAAGTATCACTCGCCGGATAAATGGTTCAAGCAGGCCAAGGCGGATGGAAAAATCAATAACCAGAAAGCTACCATGTTGTTCGATTCTGGCGCAGAAGTGTCTATCGTAGACACCACCTTTGCTCGTAAGGTGGGGTGTGAGATAGACGAGACGAAGCGGCAGGAATGTATAGGCATTGGAGAAAGTTCGTACATGACCCAAGGAAGGACAAGAGTCAAGATTACGTTAGCTGGGTCGTTGGTATATTACTTTACCGCCTGGGTAGGCAAGTTGGCCGGGCAGGATGCAATTTTGGGCATGGATTTTATGGTCCCGGCCGGTATACGGCTGGACTTATCGCATGGAACATTGACGTTGCCGGACGAGGTACAGATCCAGCTGGCCGGCCGGCGGCCCTTATATGGCGCCTACGTCCAGTTCCTCAAGCTAGGTCAGTTTGTAACGGTGCCAGTGGGAAAGGCGGTGGAAGTAATGTTACGGCCGCACGACCGACGGAGTAAGTTATGGCTGACAAGGGGCGAGTGCTGGGTACCATCTGTGGTTAAAGGGAGTGGTCACCTCAACTTCATAAGCGTGACCAACATCTCTGAAAAACCCCTCACCTTGCATGAAGATGTGATTATTGGAATGTGGCTGGCCGAGGATAAAGTGCCCCGCCGGCCGGGCTATGTCACTGTTGGCTCAAGACGCTATATCGAGTGGCAAAACCTGGCTTTTCAGGCAACCACCGATCTGGTCAGCGAAGAGGAAGAATTAGAAGAGGACCAGACTCCGATGGTGGATAAACCCGAGTACCGGACCCCTTCTAAAATATTGACGCGGAGCCGGCCGTCGCCGGATCCGGCTGAATGCACTGACCGAAGCTACGCCCCGATCGCGGAACTGGTTTTGCCCACTCGGAGGGAGACGGACGAACGACAGGGTCGGGAGAAAGGACCAAGCAGAGTTGCATATACGGTCAGCCCCGATGACGGTTGTGACGACCGAAGTGAAAGCGGATCGGCCCAGCCGGCCGAGCAGAATTCGGAAATAGCCGAAGGCGGATCGGCCCAGCCGGCCGAGCAGAATTCGGAAATATCCGAAGGCGGATCGGCCCAGCCGGCCGAGCAAGGGGATGAGCAGATCCCGAAGCGGCCGAAGCCGATCAAGTCTGCATTCATGAAGGGGGCGAACTATATGTTGAAGGCATGGAAGAACAGATGGCGGTGCTACCTGAGGTGACCCCCTGCCCCCCAGCAGTCACTATCGACGATCTACAAGTGGGAGACCCGGATGTGAACACCCCGGAGGAGATCAGCAGGTTGAAGGATATTATATGGAAAAGACGACATCTGTTGATCGGACCAGGGAACGCACTTCCTCCGGCCGCCCATGGGGCGGTTTGTGATATCGATGTGGGAGGTGCCAAGCCGGTAGCACAGAGATGCCGAAGAGTCGCCCCCCAATATCGGGAAAAGCTGTCAGAGCTTATCAAGGGTTTGCTGGCCACCAAGATAATTCAGCCGTCCACCTCGCCATGGGCTTCGCCCATTGTAATTATCATTAAGAAGAATGGGGTGGATATAAGGTTGTGCATCGATTACCGGCTGGTGAACCGGCTGACTAAGCTGATGATTTATCCGATGCCGCTGATAAACGACCTGCTGGAGGACCTGGATAAAGTTTTGTGGTATTGCTCATTGGACATGGCCAGTGGATTCTGGGTGGTCTCTATGACCGATCGTGCACGGGAGATCTCTGCATTCGTGACGCCTTTCGGGTTGTTCGAGTGGAACCGGATGCCGTTCGGTCTGAAGAATGCTCCGCAGATTTATCAACGGCTGATAGATAACGCGCTGTACGGACACTTCAAGATCAAGGCGGATCAAGATCCGGCTCTGGTCGGGGATGTGTTCGCCGAAGGTGACCCGGACCCCGACCCAAAACCTTCAGTTTTGGGGCGGCGGTCTTACATTGATGACATTCTCGTTACGGCAACTACCTGGGATTTATTGTGTGACAAAGTGGAGAAGCTGATGGTTACGTGTGAAAAGTGGAATCTTTCGATTAGTGTGGTTAAGAGTTTCTGGGGAAAGACTAAGGTAACCTATCTGGGTCATCAAGTGTCGATTGCCGGATTGGAGGCTAACCCGAAGGATTTGGAGTCCTTGAGTAATCTGCCTTTCCCGCGATCCCTAAAGGCTATGCAATCCTTTTTGGGCAGCCTGAATTATTACAGTCGGTTCATCGAGGATTTTGCAGTCTATGCGGCGGTCTTGTATGAGTTGCGGGAGGTGGATTACCATAAGCTGAGAGAGCAGGATAGGCAAGCGGAGACGCGGGCCGGGCCGGCAATTTCAGCCAATGAGGAAGCGCCCTTTTCGGTTATTTCAGCCAATGGGGAAGCGCCCTTTTCGGTATTTCAGCCAATGAGGAAGCGCCCTTTTCGGTTATTTCAGCCAATGGGGAAGCGCCCTCGCTGTCTGCCCAGACAAGCGACCGGCCGCCGGACCCCGGCGCGGCCGGCCCGGACGACCATATGACCCGAGCGATGGTGGCTTTTGGCATGCTAAAGGCGAAGATGGCGACCACACCGGTCCTGAAACATTTCGATGTTAATAAGACTCCGGTGGTCATCATCTACGCTAACAAGTGGGCCATCTCGGCCGCTCTCGTGCAAGATCATGATGGAGTGTACTGTCCCGTGACCTTCACCAGCCGGACCTTGAAAGTTAATGAAGTTAATTATGGGTTGGTGGATAAGGAAGTTCTGGCTCTATTACGGATCTTGGATGTGTGTTATACTATGCTGGTGTCTCGGCCTATCAAAGTACTATCCAGACGGTCGACCCTATCATGGCTCCTGACGGCGAATGGGATTGATGGCCGGCTGGGGAGATGGGCGGCTTTGTTGTCTCAGTGGTCCCTCGAAGTTATTAAGTGTACTAAGGGGGAAGAGGAAATTCTGGGCACATTGGCTGCCAGCATTACCCCCAGGGCAGAAGTGGAGGAAGCACTGATAGCGATCGCACCTCGGAAGCAGCCTCGACAAACTATCGTATTGCCGCCGCCAACAGTGGGACCCACGGAGGAACTAATGGTTTTGAGTTTCGATGGGTCGGCGAGTGTAAAGAAAGGGGTCGGGGCCTATAGTGCCATTTTGTGGAAGCTGCCCGAATGGAAGGCGATCGCGGCCGCCTCGGATTTCACGCCTGGCATCACGGTGAACGAAGCGGAGTATAGAGGACTGCTGCTTTCTCTAGATCTGTTGGCTGGCCGGACACAGGGGCGGATCATCATATGCGGTGACTCCAACCTAGTGATCCGACAAATCACCGGAGAGATAGATTGCAAGGCGCCGCGGCTGAGACTGTTAAATGATCGGGTTATGTCCGCCTTGCGGAGGTGGCCGGAACACGAATTGCTGCACGTCAAACGAGACTGGAATAAGAGCGCGGATCACTTGGCCACGCTGGCCATGCGCGACAACGTGGGGGTAACGGTTTCCGATCCGGCTCTGTTATCAGACCTGACGGAGATCAACCGGTTGCCCGAGATCATCCATCCAGCCAACACGGAAGAGACAATCCGGGTGAACGCCGTCACCCGATCGCAGAAGCGTCGTTCTTCAGCCGATGGCCCACTATCCCCAGAAACAATGACCGAGGGGATAGTTCAACAGTTGCGAGCAGAGCGGATTCTCCAAGCGCAGAACGAGGAAGCGTGGATAGTGGATCTCAAGGCGTACCTTAACGGAGAAGTGAATAAATTGACCGCCGAACAAGCTAAGGAATGTTTCAAGTTGGCCCCGGATTACGAAGTGGACGAAAACGGGCTACTGTTCTTCTATCGAGACGCCGACCAGCCGGAGATCGAGAGAGATAGATCAGCTCGGCTAGTCGTACCCGCTACTCTACAGCCGGATATTCTCCATCATTACCATGTGAGCTTGGAAGGGGGGCATCAGGGAATCGGCCGGACATATCACAAGGTCAAAACACATTTCCACTGGCGGGGGCTTTACCGTAGCGTTCAGGCCTACGTGGGGAGCTGTCCAGATTGCGAAACCGGGAAAGGCCGGCCGACCATCAGAGGACGGTCGCCTGGAAACATACAGGCCACTTATCCGTTTCAAGTTATCGCGATGGACCATATCCCGTCCTTACCCAAATCTCGAAATGGGTATACGGAGCTGCTGATCTGGACGGATTTGTTTACCGGGCTGGTTATAGCAAAGGCTAGTTCCACCCGTACCGCCCAACAGGTTGCGCAAAGTTACGAAGAATGTGTGTTCAGGCGTTTCGGGGCGAGCGAGGTCATCCGGCACGATAGGGAGCCCGGATTTATGGCAGACGTATTCCGAGCTTTCAATAAGATCCTAGGACAGAAGCAGAGCGCCACTATGGCTTACCGCCCGCAGGCGAATGGAAAGGCTGAAAGGATGGTCCAGACCCTAACCAGAGCCCTCAAGATGTACGTGGTGGAGGCGGACCAATGCGACTGGGACGAATATGCCGAGAGACTGGTTTTTGCTCTCAACTCGTCGTACGACCGGGTAAGGGGCGACACCCCTTTTTATCTGGCTTACGGATGGGATCCCCGATCCACTTTGGAAGCCGCCATACCAATAGGGTGCACCAGAAGCCGGGACAGAGACGCTCGCCGCTGGAGGATGGGAGTGCAGCGCCACTACTCACTGGCGAGGGAACAAGTAAACGAACGTCTCCGACAAGCAATCAAGGATCGCGCCGACCAAAACAACGACCGCGCCGGAGAACACGGCATTGAGCCCGGCTCCCGGGTGTGGCTGTATCTGGATCGGGTCAAGGAAGGCTATGCGCGGAAGCTGGCGCATATGTGGCATGGCCCCTTCCGAGTGGCAGAACTGGTCGGGGATCATGCAGTTAAGCTGGTCACGGCCGGTACGGAATACAGCGTTTTCCCGATAGTACATGTCTCCAAGTTGAAGTTGGCGAAGCACTTCCCGGACCGCCCGAATATACGCCTTGCAGGGGAAAATGACCGGTTAGATTTCGATGAAGCTCTGCTGCCGGAGGACAGTTGGGACAAGCCGTTAGACCCGGACGAGTACGAGGTAGAAGAAATTTTGGACGTCCGGAACGGACGGAAAACCCGGTTTGGGCGGATTCACAGGGAGTTTCTCGTGCAGTGGAAAAATTGCGAGGAGCAGTCGTGGGTGGACGAGCTAGACTTAAATTGCGGAGCTTTAATGAGAGAGTTCGACCGCCGGCGGACTAGCCGGAATCGCTTCGGGGTTATGCAGACCCACGAAGAAGGTGGGACAGAGAACTAGTCCGCCCGGCCCCAGGGCAACAGGCACGGCCGGACCAGATAACACCACTCAGCCGAGTAATCGGTGGATGGAGCTAGTCGGGTCCGATCGGTCTTTTTTCGGAGTTATCTTCGAATCAGTATGGTGCCGGATGGAATGGTTTTCCGGAGTTGTCTTCGATTCAGTATGGTGCCGGATGGAATGGTTTTCCGGAGTTGTCTTCGATTCAGTATGGTGCCGGATGGAGTGGTTTTCCGGAGTTGTCTTCGAATCAGTATGGTGCCGGATGGGAGAAGTCAGACGAAGAAGATGAGCAAGCGGTTACTTACGTAAAAAATGGAAAGAAAAGTGTATTATCGAGGTTAACAGCCAGTAACAAATAAAAAAGACGATGTATGCAAGGCTAGCCTCGTGGGACACCCTTGACGAAGCTCAGCGAAACTTGTTCCGGAGTCGGGGTACGCGGAGGCCAGGGTGACGATCGGGATCCTGCCGAAACTGGTTGCGCCACGGATCTTGTTGGTCGAGCGCATCGAGCGAAGCTTGGAGAGTGGGAACCTGACACTTACCCAAACCCGGATACCAAGTCCCGCCTTCGGCCGAGATCCCGCTCTTCTCCACGCGGCGGGTGGCCAGATGTAGCATGATCGGGTGGAGGAAAATGTCCAAGTCGCAGTGGCCACGTTGGATTCCATCGACCACGAAGTTGCAGACCTTAGCCCAGCCCTCAGTCGCGCGGTTGCGACGGTTCTTGCGGTCGGTCCGGTACTTGGCTAGCCCGGGAGATTCGCGCCCGGCGGCAACGGAAATGCAAAGGTGATGAGTCGACTCCCAGATGGATTGTCCATGCCGGGAGAGGTACTCCTTGCAGACTTTCCGCAACTCCGCGAACCAGCCGGCACGGGGCAGGCCGATGTCCGGCATCTCTGTCGCCAGTATGGCCCAAGGTTCCCGGGACAAAATTGCGTTCAGCGGCTCAATCGCCACTAGCTTGGCGTTCCAGTCCTTGGCCTTGGGCACAGCGAGGGCCGGCGGGAATATCCACAACGGCGGACGAGTCAACGACTTGATGACCAAGGCTCCAGTGAGGTCCTGGATACGCAGGCCTTCCAACTGCGCCTTTGACCAAGGGACCGCCGCGGCCAGTTCGAGGGCCGTCATGACCTTCCGGCGGGGAATCCACAACGGAGGAGACTCCTCCGAGGATTCCTTGGACTCGTTCTCGTCGAAGGCGAAGGGGTCTGGGGAAGGCAATTCCTCGAGGTCCTCAGTGGTAGCCTCGTCAGAATCCAGCCCCGATAGGCCAGACGCTTCTTCTCCATCAGGAGAGGCGGTGGATGGACCTTGGGGATCATGAGGGGAGACGCTAAGGAGAGCCGGAGTAGTCGGAGCCTTCGACGAAGATCTGGCAGCGCGAGAACGACGGGGGAACTTTCCCGAAGCCGGTGAAGCCGGGATCGAAGTGGGCCTAGGACTCGGCCCGCTCTCCCCATGGACTAGGGCCGCGCTCACCGGCGCGGCGGACCGTTTGGGCCGTTTGGCTGCCACGGGGCCTTGAAGCGACGCAACCCGACTGGATCGACGCTTGCCTTTGTGCCCAGGCGGATCTTCAGTGGACAAGGGAGAAGCCGCCTGCTGGTTGACTGGCGCTAGCGGCGGGTTAGGGTCCTGGGAAGTATTCCAAATCCGTAGGCGAGAAACTTTTCCCGTATCACCGGTCGCTGGACCGGGGGCGGGAGTTCCCGCGTCAGATGTCTGAACGGCCGCGGCGGAATTAGCAGCTGACGGAAGAAGGGGCGTGGCGGAAGCGGCCTGACCAGGGTCTCGCGGACAGGCCAAGTCAAGGAGGTGCCTGATAGCCTCCCGGATGGGAGCAGGACCCTTCATGAGACCTCTCACCCGGGACGCCGAAGCTGCTAGACGAGCCCGGTCTTCCTTGAGAGAAGAAAAGCAATCCGCACGCTCCTCCGCAAGCCGAGTGAACGCCTCCCGGGCGTCACTCACGCCCGATTGGGTTTCAGCGTATGCGGCCTCAAGCTCCCGGACCCGGCGCTTAAGGTCGGCCGATGCATCGGCCGACTGATATAGCGCCTTCTGGTACTTGGTCAGCTTCTTGGCAAGACGGATCCGGCGAAACTCCAGCTTGCCCAGTTCCTGCTGCGCACCTTCCAACCGTTTGGAGAGCTTGATATAGCTGTCGTAGCGCGTCGTCAACTCACGCGCGGTCTGGAAAGACTCGATCATCAAGACACGGAGGTTCATGACGTTTTGGTCTAAGAGCATACACGGAGTGAATGAGTGGGAGGCGAACCAGAACAAGCGGAAGATACTTACTTTGGATTTTCAAGGCAGCCATGACTTTCTGGTTTTGGACACGCTGTGAGTCCGACTGTTTTCGGAGGCGATCTCTCGCTTGGAGAAGGTCGGCGTTCTCACTTTCCAGCTGGCCAATTCGGTCGCGAGACTGAAAAGTCGCTAGGACTTCCCGGACCCGGGATTCGTCTGCTTGCTGGCTAGCCAGCCGGGCGGTCGCAGCCAAATCGGTGTTCGCTTGCTCTAGACTGGCTACGCGAGCGGTCAACGCAGCGACTTGAGCTTGCAGAGCGGCCAGGTCAGGTTGCCCGGGGCGATGCTCTGGGCCGGCCTGATGAGCATCCGGTCCTACGGCCGATAGCTGGGTATTGACCGGGGAGTGGCCCGGCACAGGAGCAATGGGGGCGTTGTTACGATCAGACATAGAGGCGTTGAAAATCGAAGTGTGGGAAATGTGATGAGCGCGTGCCTCAACCGTTGTGCGGCTGCGACAAGGCTCAGGGGCGGCTGTGGTGAAGTGCTCCAGAAGTTAACGGACTAATGATGATGGATGCCCGCACCGGATTGGCTGAAATGTTACCCTAAGCCGGATGCCCAGACCGGCCAGGAATAAGATGCAATTTGGGACTGCCAGGCACCCTTGTAGGCGGTCGGGCGGTGCCTGGCTGGAAATCAAGTCGGCGGACCTGACAAGGGGCGAGGATAGTCGGATAAGCGAGCTGAGCAGACGGAAGGACTATGGAGGTTGGACGGCCGAGGCGCGGATGGCGGACGGCCAAGATGGCGGACTGTTCGTAAGGATGGAGTGGAAGGAGCCCGAAAGAAGAGGATTGTTCTAGTGGAAAGAGTATGCACCGGGATCGTAGGAAGGGCTGCCAAGGGATTGCTAGCGTCAGCGGCCGAGAGGCGCGGATGGGTGGCTATCCGGCCGAGCCGGCCGGGTACAATGTACCATTCGGACTGGTACCATATGGGTTCGGGTGTACCGGCCGGGCTGGTACACAAAGTCGGAGTTAGCCGGGTTGCGTTGGGTAAGGTACATGACTGGTCAGACGTGTTATTTGAGGTAGGTTACACAAAGGGAGTATTGGACATAGGATAAATCAGTATACGTTTCGCTTTCTTAGACACAAGTCGCTTTTATTGGTTCACGGCAGAGGGCTAACAAGGTCCCCTCTTGCTGTTATTGGTTTGCCCGGGGAAGGTTAAGTTAACCCACCGGAAGTCCCCTGACCGGGAGTCGCGGCGACTTCGTATACTCACCTCAAGTCGCCCGTGTTTTGAACACGGTATCAAGTATTGGGAAGTGGTGACATTTGGCCTTCTGTGGATACACATTTGGATTCGCCCTTCATTGTTATTGGTTTAGCTGGCCGATCGATTATTCTCGGTCCAGCCGGTACTATACAAACTTCAAGTGTCCTATTGGTTTAGCTGGCCGATCGACTATTCTCGGCCCAGCCGGCACTATACAAAGTTCAAGTATATTACCCAACGAGCTCCCCGGTGACGATTTCCGCCCAGGAGCTACCCCTAGTCCTACACTTCATCTCCCTATTGGACGGATTTACACTTTTCGCCCTAGGGTCCATCAAGAGAGCTAACCACCCAGTACTGACGGGTACACAAGGTGAGCTTTTAACATGCAACATTCGAGCAGTCGCGATCAAGCGGATGGAAGCGACCGATCCAGCCGGCCTCAAGCCGGATCGGATCATGACTCGGATGGACGGAGTACCCCCTCCGGTAGTCAGTCGTCTGGGACCCCCGTGGGTGTTCGCGTCTCAGGAAGATTTTCTGAGAGCGACTACACCA
>MIQA02002697.1:18332-38693 GCA_001887855.2 Sclerospora graminicola | reverse complement strand
CATCCATCATCATTAGTCCGTAAATTTCTGGAACACTTCACCACAGCCGCCCCTGAGCCTTGTCGCAGCCGCACAACGGTTGAGGCACGCGCTCACCACATCTCCCACACTTTGACTTTCACCGCCCCTATGTCCGACCGTGACAGCGCACCCATCGGTCCCATGCCGGGCCACTCCCCGGCCAATACGCAGCCATCGGCCGTAGGCCCGGATGCCCATCCGGCCGGCCTAGAGCGTCGCCCAGGGCAGCCCGACGTGGCTGCTCTGCAAGCTCAAATCGCTGCGCTAACCACTCAAGTAGCCAGCCTAGAGCAGGCTAACACCGAGTTGGCTGTAACCGCCCGGCTGGCTTGTCAGCAAGCGGATGAATCCCGGGTCCGGGAGGTGCTGGCCACCTTCCAATCCCGCGACCGCATTAGCCGACTGGAAGGTGAGAAGGCCGACCTTCTCCAAGCGAGAGATCACCTCCAACAGCAGTCGGACTCACAGCGCGCCTTGAACCAGAAGGTCATAGCTGCCTTGAAGATCCAGAGTAAGTACCTTTTCGCCTATTTAGGATTCGTCTCTCCACTCGCTCACTCCGTGTGTGTTCTCAGAGCAAAACGTCACGAGCCTCCGCGTCTTGATGGTCGAGTCTTTTCAGACCGCGCGCGAGTTGACGGCGCGCTACGATAACTACATTAAACTCTCTCAACGATTGGAGAGTTCGCAGCAAGAGCTGGGCAATTTGGAGTTTCGCCGGATCCGGCTCGCCAAGAAGCTGACGAAATATCAGAAGGCGCTGTACCAGTCGGCCTCCGCACCGCCTGAGCTCCAGCGCCGAATTCGGGAGCTTGAGGTCGCGTACACCGAGACCCAATCGGGTGTGGGTGAAGCCCGGGAGGCGTTTACCCAGCTTGCGGAGGAGCGCGCGGACTGCCTGTCCTTTCTCAAGGAAGATCGAGATCGGCTAGCCGCTTCGGGTGCCCGGGTGGGGCGTCTAATGAAGGGCCCTGCCCCCATCCGGGAGGCTATTAGGCACCTCCTTGACTTAGCTTGTCCGCGAGACCCTGATCCAGCCACTTCCACCACGCCACTTCTCTCGTCAGCCGCTGGTTCCGCCACGGCCGACCAGACATCCAGCGCGGAGGCGTCCGCCCCGGATCGATGACCGGTGACACGGGAAAGGCTTCTCGTCTACGGATTTGGAATACTTCTCAAGACCCTAACCCGCCGCCAGTGCCAGCCGGCAAGCAGGCGGCTTCTCTCTCGTCCACTGAAGATTTGCCTGCGCATAAGGGAAAACGTCGGTCCAGCCGGGTTGCGTCGCTCCGCGGCCCCGTGGCAGCCAAACGGCCTAAACGGTCCGCCGCGCCGGTGAGCGCGGCTCTAGGTCATGGAGACAGCGGGCCGGGTCCTAGCCCCACTTCGATCTCGATCCCGCCGGCTTCTGGGAAATCCTCCCATCGTCCTCGCACTACCAGATCTTCGTCGAAAGCTTCGTCTGCCCCGGCTCTCCTTAGTGTCTCCCCTCATGATCCCCAAGGCCCGTCCACCGCCTCTCCCGATGGAGAGGGAGCGCCCGACCTACCGGAGATGAACTATGATGAGGTCGCCGCTGAGGGCCTCGAGGAGTTACCTTCCCCGGACCCCTTCGTATTCGACGAGAACGAGTCCAAGGAATCCTCAGAGGAGTCCCCTCCGTTGTGGATTCCCCGCCGGAAGGTTATGACGGCCCTCGAACTGGCCGCGGCTATTCCCTGGTCAAAGGCGTAGTTGGAAGGCTTGTGTATCCAAGACCTCACTGGTGCCCTTGTCACCCGGGCGTTGACTCGCCCGCCGTTGTGGATATTCCCGCCGGCTCCCGCTATACCCAAGGCCGAGGACTGGGATGCCAAGCTAGTGGCGATCGAGCCGCTGAACGCAATCTTGTCCCGGAAACCCTGGGCCGTACTGGCGACAAAGATGCCGGACATCGGTCTGCCCCATGTCGGCTGGTTTGCGGACTTTTGGGAAGTCTGTAAGGGGTACCTCTTTCGGCATGGGCAAGCCATCTGGGAGTCTACCCATCACCTCTTCATTTCCATTGCCGCCGGGCGTGAGTCCCCCGAGCTAGCCAAATACCGGGCCGACCGCAAGAACCGTCGAAACCGCGCGACTGAGAGCTGGACTAAGCTCTGCAACTTCGTGGTTGACGGAATCCAGCACGGCCACTGCGACTTGGATATTTTTCTCCACCCTATCATGCTACATCTGGCCAACCGTCGGGTGGAGAAAAGCGGGAACTCGGCCGAAAGCGGGACTTGGTATCCAGGACTGGGTCGGCGTCAGGTTACCACGCTCCAAGCTTCGCTCGATGCGCTCGACCAACAAGATCCGTGGCGCAACCAGTTCCGGCAGGACCCCGATCGTCACCCTGGCCTCCGCGTGCCCCGACTCCGGAACATGTTCTGCTGAGCTTCGCCAGGGATGACCCATGAGGCTAGCCTTGCATACTCTTATCTTCTCCATTCATTAATGGCTATTAACCTCGATAATACACTTTTCTTTCCATTTTCCACGTAAGTAACCACTTGTTCATCTTTCTCATCCGACATCTCCCATCCGGCGCCATACTGATTCGAAGATAGCTCCAAAAAACCGATCCATCCGGCACCATACTGATTCGAAGATAGCTCCGAAAAGCCGATCCATCCGGCACCATACTGATTCGAAGATAGCTCCAAAAAAAACTATCCATCCGGCACCATACTGATTCGAAGATAGCTCCGAAAAAACCGGCCGGCCCATATCTGACCGGACTAGTTTCCATCCGCCGATTGTTCGGCTGAATGGTGTCAGTTGATCCGGCCGTGCCTGCTGCCCTGGAACCGGACGGACTAATTCTCTGTTTCACCTTCTTCGTGGGTCTGCATGACCCCGAAGCGGTTTCGGCTCGCCCGCCGGCGATTGAACTCTCTCATTAAAGCTCCACAATTTAAATCCTGTTCGTCCACCCACGACCGCTCCTTGCAATTTTTCCACTGCACGAGAAACTCTCTGTGGATCCGCCCGAACCGGGTCTTCCGTCCATTTCGAACGTCCAAAATTCCCTCTACTTCGTATTCATCCGGGTCTAACGGCTTGTCCCAGCTATCCTCCGGCAGTAAAGCTTCATCGAAATCCAGCCGGTCGCTTTCCACCGTAAGGCGTGTATTCGGGCGGTCCGGGAAATGCTTAACCAACTTCACCTTGGAAACATGCACTATCGGGAAAACGCTATATTCCGTGCCGGCCGTGACCAGCTTAACTGCATGATCCCCGACCAGCTCTGCTACTTGGAAGGGGCCATGCCACATATGCGCCAACTTCCGTGCATAGCCCTCCTTGACCCGATTCAGATACATCCACACCCGGGAGCCGGGCTCGATGCCGAGTTCCCTGGCTCGGTCGTTGTTTTGATCGGCGCGGTCCTTGATTGCTTGTCAGAGGCGTTCGTTTACCTGTTCTCTCGCCAGTGAGTAGTGGCGTTGTACTCCCATCCTCCAGCGGCGGGCGTCTCTGTCCCGGCTTGTGGTGCACCCTATTGGTATGGCGGCTTCCAAAGAGGATCGGGGATCCCACCCGTAAGCCAAATAAAAAGGGGTGTCGCCCCTTACCCGATCGTACGACGAATTGAGAGCGAGTCTCTCGGCATATTCATCCCAGTCGCACTGATCCGCCTCCACCACATACATCTTGAGGGCTCTGGTTAGAGTCTGAACCATCCTTTCGGCCTTTTCATTCGCCTGCGGGCGGTAAGCCATAGTTGCGCTCTGTTTCTGTCCTAAGATCTTGTTGAAGGCTCGGAATACGTCTGCCATAAATCCGGGCTCCCTGTCGTGCCGGATGACCTCGCTCGCCCCGAAACGCCTAAACACATATTCCTCGTTTTTAGCTTTGCGCCACCTGTTGGGCGGTACGGGTGGAGCTAGCCTTTGCTATGACCAGCCCGGTAAACAAATCCGTCCAGATCAGCAACTCTGCGTTCCCATTTCGAGATTTGGGTAAGAACGGGATATGATCCATCGCAATGACTTGAAAAGAATAGGTGGCTTGTATATTCCCAGGCGATCGCCCTCTAATGGTCGGCCGGCCCTTCCCTGTTTCACAATCCGGACAACTTCCCACATAGGCCTGGACGCTACGGTAAAGCCCCCGCCAGTGGAAATGCGCCTTAATCTTGTGATATGTCCGGCCGATGCCCTGATGTCCTCCTTCCAAGCTCACATGATAATGATGGAGGATATCCGGCTGCAGGGTAGTGGGTACAACTAGCCGAGCGGATCTATCTCTCTCGATCTCCGGCTGGTCAGCATCCCGGTAGAAAAACAGTAGCCCGTTTTCATCCACTTCGTAATCCGGGGCCAGCTTGAAGCATTCTTTAGCTTGTTCGGCTGTCAGTTTATCCACCTCCCCGCTAAGGTATGCCTTGAGATCCACTATCCACTCTTCCTCGTCCTGTGCTTGGACAATCCGCTCCGCTCGTAACTGTTGAACTATCCCTTCGTTCATTACTTCTGGGGATAGTGAGCCAGCGGCTGAAGAACGGCGCTTCTGCGATCGGGTGACGGCGCTCACCCGGATTATCTCCTCCGTGTTGGCCGGATGGATAATCTTGGGCAGCCAGTTGATCTCCGTCAAATCTGATAGCAAAGCTGGATCGGAAACCGTTACCCCCACGTTGTCGCGCATAGCCAGCGTAGCCAAGTTATCAGCGCTCTTATTCCATTCTCGTTTGACGTGTAGCAATTCGTGCTCCGGCCATCTCCGTAAGGCGGACATAACCCGATCATTCAACAATCTCAGCCGGGGCGCCTTGCAATCTATCTCTCCTGTGATTTGCCGGATCACCAGATTGGAGTCACCACATATGATGATCCGCCCCTGTGTCCGGCCAGCCAACAGATCTAGGCAAAGCAACAGCCCTCTGTACTCTGCTTCGTTTACCGTAATGCCAGGCGTGAAATCTGAGGCGGCCGCGACCACTTTCCATTCGGGCAACTTCCACACAATGGCACTATAGGCCCCGACCCCTTTCTTTACACTCGCCGACCCGTCAAAACTCAAAACCATTAGTTCCTCCGTGGGTCCCACTGCTGGTGGCGGTAATGCGATAGTTTGTCGAGGCTGCTTCCGAGGCGCGATCGCTACAGTGCTTTCTCCACTTCTGCCCTGGGGGTAATGCTGGCAGCCAGTGTGCCCAATATTTCCTCTTCCCCTTTGGTACACTTAATCACTTCGAGGGACCACTGAGACAGCAGAGCCGCCCATCTCCCCAGCCGGCCGTCAATTCCATTCGCCGTCAGGGGCCACGATAGGGTCGACCGTCTAGATAGTACTTTGATAGGCCGAGACACCAGCATAGTATAACACACATCCAATATCCGCAATAGAGCCAAAACTTCTTTATCCACCAATCCGTAATTGACTTCATTAGCTTTCAGGGTCCGGCTGGTGAAGGTCACGGGACAGTACACTCCGTCATGGTCTTGCACGAGAGCGGCTGAGATGGCCCACTTGTTAGCGTAGATGATGACCACCGGAGTCTTATTAACATCGAAATGTTTCAGGACCGGTGTGGTCGCCATCTTCGCCTTTAACATACCAAAAGCCACCATCGCCCGGGTCATGTGGTCGTCCGGGCCGGCCGCGCAGGGGTCCGGCGGCCAGCCGCTTGTCGGGGCAGAAAAGGGCGCCTTCTCATTGGCCGAAATAGCTGACAAGAGCGGCATCCCATTGGCTGATATTGCCGGCCCGGCTCGCGTCTCCGCTTGCCTATCCTGCTCTCTCAGCTTGTGGTAATCCACCTCCCGTAATTCATACAAAACCGCCGCATAGACTGCGAAATCTTCGATGAACCGACTGTAATAATTCAGACTGCCCAAAAAGGATTGCATACCCTTTAGAGATCGCGGGAAAGGCAGATTACTCAAGGACTCCAAATCCTTCGGATTAGCCTCCAATCCGGCAATCGAAACTTGATGACCCAAATAGGTCACCTTAGTCTTTCCCCAGAAACGCTTAACCACACTAATCGAAAGATTCCACTTTTCACACGTAATCATCAAATTCTCCACTTTGTCACACAATAAATCCCAAGTAGTTGCCGTAACGAGAATGTCATCAATGTAAGACCGCCGCCCCAAAACTGAAGGTTTTGGGTCGGGGTCCGGGTCACCTTCGGCGAACACATCCCCGACCAGAGCCGGATCTTGATCCGTCTTGATCTTGAAGTGTCCGTACAGCGCGTTATCTATCAACCGTTGATAAATCTGCGGTGCATTCTTCAGACCGAACGGCATCCGGTTCCACTCGAACAACCCGAAAGGCGTCACGAATGCAGAGATCTCCCGTGCACGATCGGTCATAGAGACCACCCAGAATCCACTGGCCATGTCCAGTGAGCAATACCACAAAACTTTATCAAGGTCCTCCAGCAGGTCGTTTATCAGCGGCATCGGATAAATCATCAGCTTAGTCAGCCGGTTCACCAGCCGGTAATCGATGCACAACCTTATATCCACCCCATTCTTCTTAATGATAATTACAATGGGCGAAGCCCATGGCGAGGTGGACGGCTGAATTATCTTGGTGGCCAGCAAACCCTTGATAATCTCTGACAGCTTTTCCCGATATTGGGGGGCGACTCTTCGGCATCTCTGTGCTACCGGCTTGGCACCTCCCACATCGATATCACAAACTGCCCCATGGGCGGCCGGAGGAAGTGCGTTCCCTGGTCCGATCAACAGATGTCGTCTTTTCCATATAATATCCTTCAACCTGCTGATCTCCTCCGGGGTGTTCACATCCGGGTCTCCCACTTGTAGATCGTCGATAGTGACTGCTGGGGAGCAGGGGGTCACCTCAGGTAGCACCACCATCTGTTCTTCCATGCCTTCAACATATAGTTCGCCCCCTTCATGAATGCAGACTTGATCGGCTTCGGCCGCTTCGGGATCCTGCTCGGCCGGCTGGGCCGATCCGCTTTCACTTCGGTCGTCACAACCGTCATCGGGGCTGACCGTATATACAACTCTGCTTGGTCCTTTCTCCCGACCCTGTCGTTCGTCCGTCTCCCTCCGAGTGGGCAAAACCAGTTCCGCGATCGGGGCGTAGCTTCGGTCAGTGCATTCAGCCGGATCCGGCGACGGTCGGCTCCGCGTCAATATTTTAGAAGGGGTCCGGTACTCGGGTTTATCCACCATCGGAGTCTGGTTCTCTTCAATGGGCGAGGCCCATGGCGAGGTGGACGGCTGAATTATCTTGGTGGCCAGCAAACCCTTGATAAGCTCTAACAGCTTTTCCCGATACTGGGGGCGACTCTTCGGCATCTTTGTGCGACCGGCTTGGCGCCTCCCACATCAATGTCACATACCGCCCCATCGGCGGCCGGAGGAAGTGCGTTTCCTGGTCCGATCAGCAGATGTTGTCTTTCTCATATAATATCCTTCAATCTGTCGATCTCTTCTGGGGTGTTCACATCCGGGTATCCCACTTGTAGATCGTCAATAGTGACTGCTGGGGGGCAGGGGGTTACCTCAGGTAGCACCGCCATCTGATCTTCCATGCCTTCAACATATAGCTCGCCCCCTTCATGAATGCAGACTTGGTCAGCTACGGCTGCTTCGGGATCTTGATCGGCCGTGTGGTGAAGTGCTTCAGAAGTTTACGGACTAACGATGATGGATGCCCGCACCGGATTGGCTGAAATGTCACCCTTAGCCGGATGCCCAGACCGGCCAGGAATAAGATGTAATTTGGGACTGCCAGGCACCCTTGTAGGCGGTCGGGCGGTGCCTGGCTGGAAATCAAGTCGGCGGACCTGACAAGGGGCGTGGATAATCGGACAGGCAGGCAGAGCAAACGGGAGGATTATGGATGTTTGACGGCCGAGGCGCGGATAGAGGACGGCCAAGATGGCGGACTGTTCGTGAGGATGGAATGAAGGGAGCCTGAAAGAAGAGGATTGTTCTAGTGGAAGGAGTAAGCACCGGGATCGTAGGGAAGGCTGCCAAGGGATTGCTAGCGTCAGCGGCCGGGAGGTGTGGATGGGTGGCTATCCGGCCGAGCCGGCCGGGTACAATGTACCATTCGGACTGGTACCATATGGGTTCGGTGTACCGGCCGGGTTGGTACCATTTGGGGTTGGTGTACCGGCCGTACCGGTACACAGAGTCGGAGTTAGCCGGGTTGCGTGGGTAAGGTACATGACTGGTCAGGCGTTTTATTTGAGGTAGGTTACACAAAGGGAGTATTGGACATAGGATAAATCAGTATACGTTTCGCTTTCTTAGACGCAAGTCGCTTTTATTGGTTCACGGCAGAGGCTAACAAGGTCCCCTCTTGCTGTTATTGGTTTGCCCGGGGAAGGTTAAGTTAACCCACCGGAAGTCCCCTGACCGGGAGTCGCGGCGACTTCGTATACTCACCTCAAGTCGCCCGTGTTTTGAACACGGTATTAAGTATTGGTAAGTGGTGACATTTGGCCTTCTGTGGATACACATTTGGATTCGCCCTTCATTGTTATTGGTTTAGCTGGCCGTTCGATTATTCTCGGTCCAGCCGGTACTATACAAACTTCAAGTGTCCTATTGGTTTAGCTGGCCGATCGACTATTCTCGGCCCAGCCGGCACTATACAAAGTTCAAGTATATTACCCAACGAGCTCCCCGGTGACGATTTCCGCCCAGGAGCTACCCCTAGTCCTACACTTCATCTCCCTATTGGACGGATTTACACTTTTCGCCCTAGGGTCCATCAAGAGAGCTAACCACCCAGTACTGACGGGTACACAAGGTGAGCTTTTAACATGCAACATTCGAGCAGTCGCGATCAAGCGGATGGAAGCGACCGACCCAGCCGGCCTCAAGCCGGATCGGATCATGACTCGGATGGACGGAGTACCCCCTCCGGTAGTCAGTCGTCTGGGACCCCCGTGGGTGTTCGCGTCTCAGGAAGATTTTCTGAGAGCGACTACACCACAATGGTGCGCGTGCCCGGATCTCTTGGTGACCCTGGATATCACCGCGAGTCCCTAGCGGGCGAAAGACCTAACCCTGTCAAATTTGTTGACGATGTTGTGTCGGGTGCATTGGGGGAAGGCATATCGCCCCCAATGCTGCTGAAGATGGAAGGATGCGATGGTCGCCTCGGATTGGGGGAGTTCGAGGTTGACATTAAAGAAGAAGTTACTCCCCTAGAGGCTCCGCCGGGGGCGGATTACGGTACTACTTACAGTGCCGGCCGCTACACGGATGGAGCCGGATCGGACTATGGCGCAAGTTGCCATAGTCCGAGGAAGGATCATGGTTCCGACCATGATCCTAACGAACGAATGCATATTTTGGATATAAAAGAAAAGATAAAAGAAGAAAAAGCGGAAGTCGGATACGACCGGAGTGGGAAGCCGGCCGGATCGGGACCAAGTCGCGATCTGGCCCCCCTACCCCTAAAGAAACCGGATTGGCAGGAATTGGATTATCCGACCTACAAAGGCAAACCGCGATTCGAAGAGGAAGAAGAGAAGCAGGACGGCCTATCGACGGATATCGACTTGGAGCGTGCTTTCCATCTTCACGAGTTGGGGCAATTCTTGCGGACGGATAAGGTACTAAAAATAACACGGCCGAAGATCATAGGCGGATTGAAAGGTCCCGTCTCTCCCCCAACTCTCTCAGACGGCCACGTGTCCCTCATTAGAGGACTATTCGATCAACTCAAACAAGCCGGCATCAACACCGGCGTGTTTGATCCGAACGAGTTGTTTGATCTGAAGATGGACAAGTTGAAGGAGGCGTCCAGCGCCCTGCACGACCACTTGGTACCGCTAGTGGGTTGCTCGCCGCCGTCGAAAAAGATGACAGCTACGACTGGAGTGGCGCCGTCCACGCCGCCGGCGACAAGCAAACCAGCCGGTATACACTCAGGCTCTTCGCAGTACGAGTCTGCCCCTTCGGAGGCGGACTCATCTGATTCATCGGTGGGTATCACCCGCATGACGCTTGGCCCAAGGGGAGCAGCGCGAGTGGCAACAGCCATGAGACTTGGAGGACGTGAGGATCCGGGTACGCCCGAGCGGAAGAACGCCGGCCAGTACAGCGTACAGGCCTGGCGGACAGCGGCGGCGGATCCAGAACCAAAGGAGGAAGACGAAGACGCGGACGGGCGAATTAAGAAGGAACGCCAATCTGGCAGCCCGGCTGCCCCTCAAGCCGCCCCTCAAGTCGCCCCTCAAGCAAGTCGCCCCTCAAGTCGCCCCTCAAGTCGCTCCTCAGGTGCCGGATCACCTGCAAAACATGTTCTCGGCGATGATGGAGCGATACTTGGAAGAGCAACGTCGGCTGAGCGCCAGCCGCGGCAGTCCGAAGTCACCGGACCAGCCCGCTCGTCGTGGAACACAGGCCCCCGAACCAGTCCAGTACTATGCGAGGGAGCCGAGTGATGAAGATATGGAGTCGGTGCAGTCCAAGCAAAGTGAACCCCAGGCCGCCCCGCCGAGCCGTCAGACAGGTCGCCGGACCGGACGTCGGCCAACGAACAGGAAGCTGTCTCTCAGCGACGTGGATATGGAATCCGTCAGGTCGGCCAAGTACCAT
This sequence comes from Sclerospora graminicola, assembly GCA_001887855.2. Classification (NCBI taxonomy): domain Eukaryota; phylum Oomycota; class Peronosporomycetes; order Peronosporales; family Peronosporaceae; genus Sclerospora; species Sclerospora graminicola. The sequence continues at coordinate 28,098 of MIQA02002697.1, read as the reverse complement.
TACGATCCGGATGACCTGGATCTGGGGATGTCCCGCCGAGCCCATATGGCCTCGGCCCAAGCGTTTGACGCGGATTCGGGAGCGATCACGAGGGTGCGAATGTCGGCCACGTCCGAGCTGAAAGACTTCACCGGACGCGACGCGGACGAGGACCAGGCCCGAGGATGGTTGAGCAAGACGAAGTCGGCATTTCTCAGAGACCGGACGTCGGACTATGAGAAATGCCTGATCTTCGGGGATTTGATGAAGGGACCAGCGAAACACTGGATCCAACAGCTCAGCCGGGAAACCCGAGGAAATTGGAGGGGATTGGCCGGTGCGTTCGAGGAACAATACTGCGGAGCTGGAATGTCAGCGGCGCGACAATATTTCCACTCCAAGAAGCGACCGGATGAGACCCCCCTGGAGTATCTCCATCGTTTAAATGTCGCTGGCATGAGAGCGGATATTCCCGTTAAAGAAGATACCAGCCGGTCGGAAGCTGCCCGCGAACACGTGGAACTTTTTATCAGCACGTTGGACGATCGGGAGCTGGCAAACCAGCTGGCGTTAATGCGGGTGAAGAATACGACGGAGCTGGAAGTGACGTTGCGCACGTACCTAAGGGCGAAGAAGCAAGGCCCCAAGGCAGCAGTTGGAACCGGCCGTTTCAAGTCCCGATTTAGCGCGGATCAAGGAGGCCGGCCGCCATCTACCAGGACGGCCCGAGCCGTCCGCATGGTCGCCCGAGAGTCAGACGCGACCAGCTCGGAAGAGGAGTATCAGCGATCTGGGGGCGAGTCTGAGGAGGAACAGTATCGGTACCTTTTCTCGGCAGAAGCCAGTCAGCCGTCCAGGCTGCCAGCCGATTCCGGTCAGTCGAAGAGTTTTCCGGCTCGAGCTGACCAGGATTACCCTAGGCGCAAGTGCACCCACTGTGGGTCCATCAAGCATGACGACCGGAGCTGCTGGAAGCGGCTGACGTGCAAGAAGTGCGAGAGGAAGGGACACCCGGCGGAACACTGTCTGTTCACGTGTAAGGCTTGCGGGGAGGTGCATGAGGCGGGACTGTGCCCAATGGAAGAATTCTACAACCTGTTGAAGAAGTGGTACGTCCCGGCCAAGCATTCTGGAATGTTGCCGCCCGGAGCGGAAAAGATGTTAAACTAGATCGCTCGCCAGGTTGGAATCTGGTTCGAGCCGAGCGGTCTAGTGTTAGTATCTATGCATATGTCGGTAAAGAGGATAATCAAGAAGCAAAGCAAAGGATAACCGACAATACATGTAAGTTTGACGATTACGTCACCCGGTCCCCGGCCGGTACGGCTGACCCCTTCCTGGTGAGCAGTATACGGACGGATGAGTATTCCCGGTCTGAAGTGCGAATGGAATTGAACTTGTTACCTGGCGAGTCGCGAGGTTATTGGAAGTATCACTCGCCGGATAAATGGTTCAAGCAGGCCAAGGCGGATGGAAAAATCAATAACCAGAAAGCTACCATGTTGTTCGATTCTGGCGCAGAAGTGTCTATCGTAGACACCACCTTTGCTGGTAAGGTGGGGTGTGAGATAGACGAGACGAAGCGGCAGGAATGTATAGGCATTGGAGAAAGTTCGTACATGACCCAAGGAAGGACAAGAGTCAAGATTACGTTAGCTGGGTCGTTGGTATATTACTTTACCGCCTGGGTAGGCAAGTTGGCCGGGCAGGATGCAATTTTGGGCATGGATTTTATGGTCCCGGCCGGTATACGGCTGGACTTATCGCATGGAACATTGACGTTGCCGGACGAGGTACAGATCCAGCTGGCCGGCCGGCGGCCCTTATATGGCGCCTACGTCCAGTTCCTCAAGCTAGGTCAGTTTGTAACGGTGCCAGTGGGAAAGGCGGTGGAAGTAATGTTACGGCCGCACGACCGACGGAGTAAGTTATGGCTGACAAGGGGCGAGTGCTGGGTACCATCTGTGGTTAAAGGGAGTGGACATCTCAACTTCATAAGCGTGACCAACATCTCTGAAAAACCCCTCACCTTGCATGAAGATGTGATTATTGGAATGTGGCTGGCCGAGGATAAAGTGCCCCGCCGGCCGGGCTATGTCACTGTTGGCTCAAGACGCTATATCGAGTGGCAAAACCTGGCTTTTCAGGCAACCACCGATCTGGTCAGCGAAGAGGAAGAATTAGAAGAAGACCAGACTCCGATGGTGGATAAACCCGAGTACCGGACCCCTTCTAAAATATTGACGCGGAGCCGGCCGTCGCCGGATCCGGCTGAATGCACTGACCGAAGCTACGCCCCGATCGCGGAACTGGTTTTGCCCACTCGGAGGGAGACGGACGAACGACAGGGTCGGGAGAAAGGACCAAGCAGAGTTGTATATACGGTCAGCCCCGATGACGGTTGTGACGACCGAAGTGAAAGCGGATCGGCCCAGCCGGCCGAGCAGAATTCGGAAATAGCCGAAGGCGGATCGGCCCAGCCGGCCGAGCAGGATCCCGAAGCGGCCGAAGCCGATCAAGTCTGCATTCATGAAGGGGGCGAACTATATGTTGAAGGCATGGAAGAACAGATGGCGGTGCTACCTGAGGTGACCCCCTGCCCCCCAGCAGTCACTATCGACGATCTACAAGTGGGAGACCCGGATGTGAACACCCCGGAGGAGATCAGCAGATTGAAGGATATTATATGGAAAGGACGACATCTGTTGATCGGACCAGGGAACGCACTTCCTCCGGCCGCCCATGGGGCGGTTTGTGATATCGATGTGGGAGGTGCCAAGCCGGTAGCACAGAGATGCCGAAGAGTCGCCCCCCAATATCGGGAAAAGCTGTCAGAGCTTATCAAGGGTTTGCTGGCCATCAAGATAATTCAGCCGTCCACCTCGCCATGGGCCTCGCCCATTGTAATTATTATCAAGAAGAATGGGGTGGATATAAGGTTGTGCATTGACTACCGGCTGGTGAACCGGCTGACTAAGCTGATGATTTACCCGATGCCGCTGATAAACGACCTGCTGGAGGACTTGGATAACGTTTTGTGGTATTGCTCATTGGACATGGCCAGTGGATTCTGGGTGGTCTCTATGACCGATCGTGCACGGGAGATCTCTGCGTTCGTGGCGCCCTTCGGGTTGTTCGAGTGGAATCGGATGCCGTTCGGTCTGAAGAATGCCCCGCAGATTTATCAACGGCTGATAGAGATGATATTTAGAGAACCTGACCCTATACAGGGTGGTGTAAGCCATGTCAAGCGCGGTGCTGTAAGGGTCTCATTTCATTACACTTTTGGACCCCGACTCTATCCGACTTTGGATTTTCGTCCACGGTGGGACTCGAACCCGCAATCTCCCGGTCCCGAGGGCAGGGCCTTAACCACTGCACCAAACGAGGTCGGTCAACGGCTGATAGATAACGCGCTGTATGGACACTTCAAGATCAAGGCGGATCAAGATCCGGCTCTGGTCGAAGATGTGTTCACCGAAGGTGACCCGGACCCCGACCCAAAACCCTCAGTTTTGGGGCGGCGGTCTTACGTTGATGACATTCTTGTTACGGCAACTACCTGGGATTTACTGTGTGACAAAGTGGAGAAGTTGATGATTACGTGTGAAAAGTGGAATCTTTCGATTAGCGTGGTTAAGAGTTTCTGGGGAAAGACTAAGGTGACCTATTTGGGTCATCAGGTTTCGATTGCCGGATTGGAGGCTAATCCGAAGGATTTGGAGTCCTTGAGTAATCTGCCTTTCCCGCGATCCCTAAAGGCTATGCAATCCTTTTTGGGCAGCCTGAATTATTACAGTCGGTTCATCGAGGATTTTGCAGTCTATGCGGCGGTCTTGTATGAGTTGCGGGAGGTGGATTACCATAAGCTGAGAGAGCAGGATAGGCAAGCGGAGACGCAAGCCGGGCCGGCAATTTCAGCCAATGAGGAAGCGCCCTTTTCGGTTATTTCAGCCAATGGGGAAGCGCCCTTGTCTGCCCAGACAAGCGACCGGCCGCCGAACCCCGACGCGGCCGGCCCGGACGATCATATGACCCGAGCGATGGTGGCCTTTGGCATGTTAAAGGCGAAGATGGCGACCACACCGGTCCTGAAACATTTCGATGTTAATAAGACTCCGGTGGTCATCATCTACGCTAACAAGTGGGCCATCTCGGCCGCTCTCGTGCAAGATCACGATGGAGTGTACTGTCCCGTGACCTTCACCAGCCGGACCTTGAAAGTTAATGAAGTTAATTATGGGTTGGTGGATAAGGAAGTTCTGGCTCTATTACGGATCTTGGATGTGTGTTATACTATGCTGGTGTCTCGGCCTATCAAAGTACTATCCAGACGGTCGACCTTATCATGGCTCCTGACGGCGAATGGGATTGATGGCCGGCTGGGGAGATGGGCGGCTTTGTTGTCTCAGTGGTCCCTCGAAGTTATTAAGTGTACTAAAGGGGAAGAGGAAATACTGGGCACACTGGCTGCCAGCATTACCCCCAGGGCAGAAGTGGAGGAAGCACTGATAGCCATCGCACCTCGGAAGCAGCCTCGACGAACTATTGTGTTGCCGCCGCCAACCGTGGGACCCACGGAGGAACTAATGGTTTTGAGTTTCGATGGGTCGGCGAGTGTAAAGAAAGGGGTCGGAGCCTATAGTGCCATTTTGTGGAAGTTGCCCGAATGGAAGGCGATCGCGGCTGCCTCGGATTTCACGCCTGGCATCACGGTGAACGAGGCGGAGTATAGGGGATTATTGCTGTCCCTAGATCTGCTGGCTGGCCGGACACAGGGGCGGATCATCATATGCGGTGATTCCAACCTAGTGATCCGGCAAATCACCGGAGAGATAGATTGCAAGGCGCCGCGGCTGAGACTGTTAAATGATCGAGTTATGTCCGCCCTGCGGAGATGGCCGGAACACGAATTGCTGCACGTCAAACGAGACTGGAATAAGAGCGCGGATCACTTGGCTACGCTGGCCATGCGCGACAACGTGGGGGTAACGGTTTCGATCCGGCTCTGTTATCAGACCTGACGGAGATCAACCGGTTGCCCGAGATCATCCATCCAGCCAACACGGAGGAGACAATCCGGGTGAACGCCGTTACCCGATCGCAGAAGCGTCGTTCTTCAGCCGATGGCCCATTATCCCCAGAAACAATGACCGAGGGGATAGTTCAACAGTTGCGAGCAGAGCGGATTCTCCAAGCGCAGAACGAGGAAGCGTGGATAGTGGATCTCAAGGCGTATCTTAACGGAGAAGTGAATAAACTGACCGCCGAACAAGCTAAGGAATGTTTCAAGTTGGCCCCGGATTACGAAGTGGACGAAAACGGGCTACTGTTCTTCTACCGAGACGCCGACCAGCCGGAGATCGAGAGAGAGAGATCAGCCCGGCTAGTCATACCCGCTACTCTACAGCCGGATATTCTCCATCACTACCATGTGAGCTTGGAAGGGGGGCATCAGGGCATCGGCCGGACATATCACAAGGTAAAGACACATTTCCACTGGCGGGGGCTTTACCGTAGCGTTCAGGCCTACGTGGGGAGCTGTCCAGATTGTGAAACCGGGAAAGGCCGGCCGACCATCAGAGGACGGTCGCCTGGAAACATACAGGCCACTTATCCTTTTCAAGTTATCGCGATGGACCATATCCCGTCCTTGCCCAAATCTCGAAATGGGTATACGGAGCTGCTGATCTGGACGGATTTGTTTACCGGGCTGGTTATAGCAAAGGCCAGTTCCACCCGTACCGCCCAACAGGTTGCGCAAAGTTACGAAGAATGTGTGTTCAGGCGTTTCGGGGCGAGCGAGGTCATCCGGCACGATAGGGAGCCCGGATTTATGGCAGACGTATTCCGAGCTTTCAATAAGATCCTAGGACAGAAGCAGAGCGCCACTATGGCTTACCGCCCGCAGGCAAATGGAAAGGCCGAAAGGATGGTCCAGACCCTAACCAGAGCCCTCAAGATGTACGTGGTGGAGGCGGATCAATGCGACTGGGATGAATATGCCGAGAGACTGGTTTTCGCTCTCAACTCGTCGTACCACCGGGTAAGGGGCGACACCCCTTTTTATCTGGCCTACGGATGGGATCCCCGGTCCACTTTGGAAGCCGCCATACCAATAGGGTGCACCAGAAGCCGGGACAGAGACGCTCGCCGCTGGAGAATGGGAGTGCAGCGCCACTACTCACTGGCGAGGGAACAAGTAAACGAACGTCTCCGACAAGCAATCAAGGATCGCGCCGACCAAAACAACGACCGCGCCGGAGAACACGGCATCGAGCCCGGCTCCCGGGTGTGGCTGTATCTGGATCGGGTCAAGGAAGGCTATGCACGGAAGCTGGCGCATATGTGGCATGGCCCCTTCCGAGTGGCAGAACTGGTCGGGGATCATGCAGTTAAGCTGGTCACGGCCGGTACGGAATACAGCGTTTTCCCGATAGTACATGTCTCCAAGTTGAAGTTGGCGAAGCACTTCCCGGATCGCCCGAATATACGCCTTGCGGGGGAAAGCGACCGGTTAGATTTCGATGAAGCTCTGCTGCCAGAGGACAGTTGGGACAAGCCGTTAGACCCGGACGAGTACGAGGTAGAAAAAATTTTGGACGTCCGGAACGGACGGAAAACTCGGTTTGGGCGGATTCACAGGGAGTTTCTCGTGCAGTGGAAAAATTGCGAGGAGCAGTCGTGGGTGGACGAGCTAGACTTAAATTGCGGAGCTTTAATGAGAGAGTTCGACCGCCGGCGGACTAGCCGGAATCGTTTCGGGGTTATGCAGACCCACGAAGAAGGTGGGACAGAGAACTAGTCCGCCCGGCCCCAGGGCAACAGGCACGGCCGGACCAGATAGCACCACTCAGCCGAGTAATCGGTGGATGGAGCTAGTCGGGTCCGATCGGCCTTTTTTCGGAGTTATCTTCGAATCAGTATGGTGCCGGATGGAATGTTTTTTTCGGAGTTATCTTCGAATCAGTATGGTGCCGGATGGAATGGTTTTCCGGAGTTGTCTTCGATTCAGTATGGTGCCGGATGGAGTGGGTTTCCGGAGTTGTCTTCGACTCAGTATGGTGCCGGATGGAATGGTTTTCCGGAGTTGTCTTCGATTCAGTATGGTGCCGGATGGGAGAAGTCAGACGAAGAAGATGAGCAAGCGGTTACTTACGTAAAAAAATGGAAAGAAAAGTGTATTATCGAGGTTAATAGCCAGTAACAAATAAAAAAGACGATGTATGCAAGGCTAGCCTCGTGGGACACCCTTGACGAAGCTCAGCGAAACTTGTTCCGGAGTCGGGGTACGCGGAGGCCAGGGTGACGATCGGGATCCTGCCGAAACTGGTTGCGCCACGGATCTTGTTGGTCGAGCGCATCGAGCGAAGCTTGGAGAGTGGGAACCTGACGCTTACCCAAACCTGGATACCAAGTCCCGCCTTCGGCCGAGATCCCGCTCTTCTCCACGCGGCGGTTGGCCAGATGTAGCATGATCGGGTGGAGGAAAATGTCCAAGTCGCAGTGGCCACGTTGGATTCCATCGACCACGAAGTTGCAGACCTTAGCCCAGCCCTCAGTCGCGCGGTTGCGACGGTTCTTGCGGTCGGTCCGGTACTTGGCTAGCTCGGGAGATTCGCGCCCGGCGGCAACGGAAATGCAAAGGTGATGAGTCGACTCCCAGATGGATTGTCCATGCCGGGAGAGGTACTCCTTGCAGACTTTCCGCAACTCCGCGAACCAGCCGGCATGGGGCAGGCCGATGTCCGGCATCTCTGTCGCCAGTATGGCCCAAGGTTCCCGGGACAAAATTGCGTTCAGCGGCTCAATCGCCACTAGCTTGGCATTCCAGTCCTCGGCCTTGGGCACAGCGAGGGCCGGCGGGAATATCCACAACGGCGGACGAGTCAACGACTTGATGACCAAGGCTCCAGTGAGGTCCTGGATACGCAGGCCTTCCAACTGCGCCTTTGACCAAGGGACCGCCGCGGCCAGTTCGAGGGCCGTCATGACCTTCCGGCGGGGAATCCACAACGGAGGAGACTCCTCCGAGGATTCCTTGGACTCGTTCTCGTCGAAGGCGAAGGGGTCTGGGGAAGGCAATTCCTCGAGGTCCTCAGTGGTAGCCTCGTCAGAATCCAGCCCCGATAGGCCAGACGCTTCTTCTCCATCAGGAGAGGCGGTGGATGGACCTTGGGGATCATGAGGGGAGACGCTAAGGAGAGCCGGAGTAGTCGGAGCCTTCGACGAAGATCTGGCAGCGCGAGAACGACGGGGGAATTTTCCCGAAGCCGGTGAAGCCGGGATCGAAGTGGGTCTAGGACTCGGCCCGCTCTCCCCATGGACTAGGGCCGCGCTCACCGGCGCGGCGGACCGTTTGGGCCGTTTGGCTGCCACGGGGCCTTGAAGCGACGCAACCCGACTGGATCGACGCTTGCCTTTGTGCCCAGGCGGATCTTCAGTGGACAAGGGAGAAGCCGCCTGCTGGTTGACTGGCGCTAGCGGCGGGTTAGGGTCCTGGGAAGTATTCCAAATCCGTAGGCGAGAAACTTTTCCCGTATCACCGGTCGCTGGACCGGGGGCGGGAGTTCTCGCGTCAGATGTCTGAACGGCCGCGGCGGAATTAGCAGCTGACGGAAGAAGGGGCGTGGCGGAAGCGGCCTGACCAGGGTCTCGCGGACAGGCCAAGTCAAGGAGGTGCCTGATAGCCTCCCGGATGGGAGCAGGACCCTTCATGAGACCTCTCACCCGGGACGCCGAAGCTGCTAGACGAGCCCGATCTTCCTTGAGAGAAGAAAAGCAATCCGCACGCTCCTCCGCAAGCCGAGTGAACGCCTCCCGGGCGTCACTCACACCCGATTGGGTTTCAGCGTATGCGGCCTCAAGCTCCCGGACCCGGCGCTTAAGGTCGGCCGATGCATCGGCCGACTGATATAGCGCCTTCTGGTACTTGGTCAGCTTCTTGGCAAGACGGATCCGGCGAAACTCCAGCTTGCCCAGTTCCTGCTGCGCACCTTCCAACCGTTTGGAGAGCTTGATATAGCTGTCGTAGCGCGTCGTCAACTCACGCGCGGTCTGGAAAGACTCGATCATCAAGACACGGAGGTTCATGACGTTTTGGTCTAAGAGCATACACGGAGTGAATGAGTGGGAGGCGAACCAGAACAAGCGGAAGATACTTACTTTGGATTTTCAAGGCAGCCATGACTTTTTGGTTTTGGACACGCTGTGAGTCCGACTGTTTTCGGAGGCGATCTCTCGCTTGGAGAAGGTCGGCGTTCTCACTTTCCAGCTGGCCAATTCGGTCGCGAGACTGAAAAGTCGCTAGGACTTCCCGGACCCGGGATTCGTCTGCTTGCTGGCTAGCCAGCCGGGCGGTCGCAGCCAAATCGGTGTTCGCTTGCTCTAGACTGGCTACGCGAGCGGTCAACGCAGCGACTTGAGCTTGCAGAGCGGCCAGGTCAGGTTGCCCGGGGCGATGCTCTGGGCCGGCCTGATGAGCATCCGGTCCTACGGCCGATAGCTGGGTATTGACCGGGGAGTGGCCCGGCACAGGAGCAATGGGGGCGTTGTTACGATCAGACATAGAGGCGTTGAAAATCGAAGTGTGGGAAATGTGATGAGCGCGTGCCTCAACCGTTGTGCGGCTGCGACAAGGCTCAGGGGCGGCTGTGGTGAAGTGCTCCAGAAGCTAACGGACTAATGATGATGGATGCCCGCACCGGATTGGCTGAAATGTTACCCTAAGCCGGATGCCCAGACCGGCCAGGAATAAGATGCAATTTGGGACAGCCAGGCACCCTTG
>MIQA02002697.1:0-17820 GCA_001887855.2 Sclerospora graminicola | reverse complement strand
GGTACAATGTACCATTCGGACTGGTACCATATGGGTTCAGTGTACCGGCCGGGTTGGTACCATTTGGGGTTGGTGTACCGGCCGTACCGGTACACAGAGTCGGAGTTAGCCGGGTTGCGTGGGTAAGGTACATGACTGGTCAGGCGTGTTATTTGAGGTAGGTTACACAAAGGGAGTATTAGACATAGGATAAATCAGTATACGTTTCGCTTTCTTAGACACAAGTCGCTTTTATTGGTTCACGGCAGAGGGCTAACAAGAGGGCTAACAAGGTCCCCTCTTGCTGTATTGGTTTACCCGGGGGAGGTTAAGTTAACCCACCGGAAGTCCCCTGACCGGGAGTCGCGGCGTCTGCGTATACTCACCTCAAGTCGCCTGTGTTTTGAACACGGTATTAAGTATTGGGAAGTGGTGACATTTTGGCCTTCTGTGGAAGAGTGTGGAGTTATATCTACCTTACATACACATTTGGATTCGCCTTTCATTGTTATTGGTTTAGCTGGCCGATTGATTCTTCTCGGTCCAGCCGGCACTATACAAAATTCAAGTGTCTTATTGGTTTAGCTGGCCGATCGACTATTCTCGGCCCAGCCGGCACTATACAAAGTTCAAGTATATTACCCAACGAGCTCCCCGGTGACGATTTCCGCCCAGGAGCTACCCCTAGTCCTACACTTCATCTCCCTATTGGACGGATTTACACTTTTCGCCCTAGGGTCCATCAAGAGAGCTAACCACCCAGTACTGACGGGTACACAAGGTGAGCTTTTAACATGCAACATTCGAGCAGTCGCGATCAAGCGGATGGAAGCGACCGATCCAGCCGGCCTCAAGCCGGATCGGATCATGACTCGGATGGACGGAGTACCCCCTCCGGTAGTCAGACGTCTGGGACCCCCGTGGGTGTTCGCGTCTCAGGAAGATTTTCTGAGAGCGACTACACCACACTTGGAAGGAGCATTACAGCAAATTGGGGTGCATACCATCTCGACGCCAGCAACCGGAAACTGCCAGGCGTACGCGGTCGTTCAAGCCCTGTTTACCTCCTCCTTAGCTCTGTCAGGAGAGATTTTGGAAAAGACAACTTCACATATTAAACAAGGCTGTATAGCGAGAGCTCTTATGGACTTTGAGCTCAAGTTTCCGCCCGGGGTTCGCAAACAAACTTTGCGAGCTCTAGGCAGAGGTCAAGTAAACATGTCGGACGTGGAATCTGCAAAAGCGTTTAGGAAATATTTAGCACAATATGCGGAAAGTGGCTCGAAATTAACGGAGTTTGTACCAGCTGCCGCGTGGGGCAGTAACGACACGCTTGGCAGTTACAGCACCTTTCTTCAACGTGATATTTTTGTCTTCAGTCAATTCAAGAAATCCACAGAGGTGGGGTTAATTCATTTCAAACCAGAAGTCAGGACCGCGCAGGCACAAAGATACCTGTCTAATGGGGAATATCCATTAGGGTTACAAGAGGGCATTGCAAGGATCCAGAACTTGAAGTTAGCAGCAGGGACCAATTCTTTGCAGCTACCTATAGTTCTCCTCTTTAAGGAGGCGCATTACTCGGCATGTCTACATGGCACCCGGGTATTACCACTACATCACGGCATTGGGAGTGTCGACATTGAAATGACATCAGAGGGACGTAAGTGCGCAAGTCAACCCGGACAGCACCTTCTACCACAGCAGGCGTCGAAGCCGGGAAATCACGCTATACCAGACGAGGCACGAGCGGGAGAGGATATAGAGATGTTGGCGGTTTCCCGGATCCAATCCTCGGGTACAGGTACTACAACAATTACAAAGACAGAATTGGGGGGGGATGAGACCGAAGAGGCGTATCACCATGAAGAACCTTGGAACCCGGACAACTGGAAGGGCGACTATGGTCAACTGTTGCGGGAGCTGGAAGGACCTACTATCCACCATGCGCTCAAATTGGAAATTCACGACATTCTCAAGACTAAGGATGGCCGCATGACCAAGGTTCTATTTTTTCTTACAGAAACGGTGGCCAAATTATCCCTAATGGAACAAAAGGTATTTATGACCTTGAAACCTGATCACGTGGAAGAGTGGGAACAAGCTATGAAGAAATACCAAGTTTCGGGTCCTATCCTTCAGCAATGGTGCCAGAGGGTGAGAGACAGGGAAACGACGGATGCTAATTTGGATGGAAAAGGCGAAGTAGTTTACGCAGTGGCGGATAGCAGCGACAGCGAGGACTCGGATTTCAAACCGGCACCAACAAAGCTGGGGGGAGTCGCCAAGGGTAGACGGGCACCAGCCCAGACCCATCCACATCTGCCATGTGAAATACCGGACGGACAGATAAGGTTTGGCCGGTCACATGTCACAACCTCAGAGACAGAACTGCATCCAGGAGTGGCAGGGCGGGAATGCGCACAGACCGCCTTGCTGAGTGGTGCGGATCAGCTGCAAACCATTGATACTCAACCACTGTCACAAGCGAAACGTATACTGATTTATCCCTATATCCAATACTCCCTTTTGTGTACCCTACCCCAAACAGCCCGGCTGGCCAGTCATGTGTCTTACCCGAAGTAGCCTGGTTAACTCCGATTTTGTGTACCATCCCGGCCGGTACACCAACCCCAGATGGTACCAGCCCGGCCGGATGGCCATCCATCTGAGCTCACTGGCCGCTGGCGCTAGCACTTCTTTGGCAGCTCCACGTCCGATCCGGGTGCCTCCTTCATCAACTAGAACACTCACCCTCCTTTAGGCTCCTTTCGCTCATACCTTCCGACCAATCTGCCACCAATCCGCCCCTCGGCCGTCCGCCATCCGCGGTCGTCCCGTCCGCTTAGCCCGCTAGCCCAACTATCCACGTCTTCAGTCGCGTTCGTCCGGCCTGATTTCAGGCCTGGCGCCGTCCGGCCGCTGGTAGATGCGCTCGGCGACACTATCCGGGCAACCTATGCCCTTGGTCAATTTCTGCCAATCATGAATGCGCCCTCCGGGAAGTACTTCCAACCTTCATCAATTAAATTCATAAGTCACTTACACAAATATGAAAAGGTATTGGCGAACAGTCTTTTGGTAGCACACGTGTTCGCTAAACAAGTAGCAGTACTAGCCGGAGGAGAGTATTCTCCAATGGATTCGATCCTGACATTACTGCGCAGGCATTTCCAGGCCATGAGAAAGAACCCGAGATACGCCAGCTATGGACATTCTTTGGAACAAGGACAGAAGGGAGCGTGGGCTAGGCTAGCGGAGTTCATGGAGTCTTTTTCAGCCGCTCTGGAGGACAGCCAGGATCACATGACGAAATAGGCAAGCACCAACACGAAGAGCCTCCGTGCTTTTCGGTCCGATCCTAAGGGCACGCCAATGGAACGAGGGCCGCCAAATAGATACGGAAATATGGATAATTACACGGGACAGTGGCAGATCCGTACGCGGGAATTTAAACCGGAAATCGGACGGGCGGAACAGAGAAATGATGAGGATTTTATCGTTATCACACAAAATGTGATGGGTGGGATTACACACAAGAGACAGCTGGATGAGGAGCTGGAAAACGTCCTCACCCATACCGCAGGTTATCTTCCTACAAGAAACGCACTTAGTCACAGCACAGGAAGAAGAAGAAGCTGACAGGACATGGCGGTTAATATGGGGACTGCCATTGTCGCATGTGACCGGACCAGAAGACAGCAGCAAACTTACATACTGGGGAAACGAACCTAGCAAGAAAGAAGGTGTGGGGATATTAATAAACCCAGCAGTCGCTAAGAAAGCATCACCTTGGTTACCGGAACTGTGGAGTTCTCGGCTAATCATGGTGAAATTCCAGAATTGGCTGCTTGTTAATGTGTACGCTCACTCCGGAGAGCCCAAGAAACGGGAGGAGCTATTCAACGGATACAAAGGTTGTTAAAGCCGTGGAAACATATGATCATTATGGGGGATATTTCAATTGTGTCGACTCACCACCTACGGACCGTATGGGAGGCCATAGAGAGGAAAAGCCGGAGAGTCTGGAGTTGATCAAGCTTCAAATGAGGGCAAGACTTCTCGATGCAAAATTGGGCGCATTTTCGGCACTTGATGACATTCATTCAGATCCCATCCAACATTTCACATTCTGGCGTTGTCACCAAGCGATCCGACTGGACAGATTTTATGTCTCTGAGGATGGGTGGAAGAGGTTGCGGTAAATCCACCAAGAATATTCTCGGATCATGAAGAAGTAAGGCTCATCCTAAGGCAGAAGACTACTAACAAGAGAGCATCAGCAGCACCCAGGCAACTATACCCGTTTGCCGGGACGCAGCAGCAGGATCTGAGAATGGAAATCGCAAAACGTGTATGGAATGTGTCACCGGAGCCCCTAGTCACGCAAGACCTAAACGAGAGGCAGCTCCCCTGGGACGATCGCGTGGACCTGATACGGCGTATTCTAATGCAAGTTCGCAAATGTAGAGCTAACAGACGGAGGCGAAAGGTCAGACAGTTAAGACATAACCTGTTCGCGGAGTGTACGACACGGGAGCAGTGGATATCAGTTGAGGCGGAAGAGGCCGTACGAGCAAACACGTTCAGGAAAGGACGAAGCCTATAGAGGAAACCAGGTGGATGTTCCGTAGAGCTGCAATTTGGGAGAGAGATCAGCGGGTGACACACATTCAATTGCAACATCTGGGGGACCGAGCGGAGACTGCTCAATAGCGGATAAATTTGCCAAAGTTTGGAGCAATATATTTAGCAAGCGCCATGGCCGAGTCCCGATCCAAGACATGCAAAGACACGTGGACGAGCTGGTACACATCCCACCGGAGCGAACAGTGACAGCGGAAAATAATCAGTCACTGCTCGCCGAAATTGATGAAGACGAGGTCACCTGGGCGATAAAAAAGTTGAAACGGCGGAAAGCAGCAGGACTTGATGGATTAGCTAATGATTTTTACAAAGATTTTGCTGATATTATTGCTGCGCCGCTCTGCCGGGAATTTAACTGAATCCTAAAAGGGGGAAAACCGGCTGCCTCCTTTCTCAAGGGACTAGTGATACCGCTTCGTAAAAAAGGAGACTCGACAAACGCGATGGACTACAGGCCAATAGCGCTTCTGTCTACTAGCTATAAATTATTTGCTGCAATACTGGCCTGGCGGCTACAAGGTTTTCTTGGACAGCTCATCGGCGAGTCGCAACAAGGATTCGTAAAAGGACGCAGGATGGACAGAGCAACGACACTAACGAGGGCATTCATGCAGTCAGGATATCAAAACATAGAGGAAGGAATACCAGACGGCGCGTGTGTCCTATTCCTTGATTTCGCCAAGGCGTACGATACGGTAGACCGGCACTACCTATTTTGGACCCTACGTAAGTTCGGTTTTGATGAGAGATTTGTCCAATTGATGGACAGACTCCACAAGGGCACACAGGCACAATTTTTGGTGAATGGGGAGTTGTCGCATCCTATACCGGTGAGGTCCGGAATACGGCAAGGTTGCCCGCTGGCTCCACTTCTTTTCATTCTGGCTGTGGAACCACTAGCGCTGATGATCAATGCAAACCCCCGCATCGGTGGTCTCAGCTTTCCATCTTACCCCACGACAGAACACCGGTTTTCAGCGTTCGTGGATGACTCCACTATTTTTCTCAAGAAAGTGAAGTATATTGAGCGTGTAATGGAACAGGTGGACAGTTTTGGAAGGCTCTCAGGCCTGAACATCCAGAAAGATAAAAGCAGAATCATGCTTCTAAATCAAGCCCAGACCCCAAAAACACTAGTGGACATACCGGTCCTAGACCATTCCGCAACAATAAAATATTTAGGGTATGAATTTGGGGCTGGAAATCTCACAGACATCAATTGGGCGGTACGAATACAATCTATTCGAAGACGGATGGCGACAGCAACGAGGTGTGGAAACTCTACATTGGAACGAGTGCAGCTGTTTAACGCCATTGTGCTGCCTGCAATCCTGTTTACGGCGAAATTGTTCAGCCCTACCCCAAATATCGTGAAGTCCTTGATCAACCTCCAGAAGTCCTTTATTTGGACAAACAGTCTACAGATGGAGGCGTCAAGGCATAAAATCTCGCCAGGTCTACTATACCTACCCAGGAAAGTGGGCGGAGTGGGACTAATAGCGATACCACTGGCCCTAAAAATTCAGCGGCAAAAAGATATTACTTGCTGGCTTCTCGAAAAACCCTCTATTTACAGGCTGGCATGGCTTCAATGGTGTCAACTGCTTGATGGGACTGGAGAGCTCCAAACTATCACACCACAGATAAATAGAGGGAGACTGCAGCTATGGAACTTCACAAGCACAGGCAATCCGGACACTCTCTCGTTACTTGGGCGAATGATAGGACCTTCACCGGGACAATTAGTTCACGTAAGGCGAAGAGCCCAAGAACATATTCAAACACTCCTGCGAGATCTACACAGGACGGTAGGTTCGCCACGCAAACGTTTGTTTGATGGTGACGTAATTCGTATTGAAGTTGATCCGGAACTTTTCCCGGAGCCAGTATACTTTGAAGACCAAGCCAAGGTTTTTTGGGGAAGCTATTATTGGGCAGGCAATCCATGGATCATGGATGATTCAGGTGCAATTTTATCGGCGCGGAAATTTAATAGGATTAAACAAGGGACCATCGCCTCCCTAAACATCTGGAGACGTTCCGAGAGCAGATACGAGTGGGTCGTGACATCGGTAGATCGGTGTAACCATTCCAGATGGAAACTAACTAAATGGATTGCGGCGCTAATAATATGTTCCCCGCGTCCTCCGGTGGGAGCGCGTATTGGAGACCCGGGGCCTCTAGTACCACACCTCCCGCCGGTATCGCGGACTCATTTGACCTGGACGCTGACTCAATCGGGTAGCATACATGGAAGCGAGAAGGACGGATCGATACAAGTGAGACTTAACCAGGAGATAAACGGAATCACATGGAGAGAAGAAGGGGAAGGAAGATTATGGGTTTTCTACCCCCATCCCAGTATTTCGGCTGTGCAATGGGAATTACAAGAAGGGATACAACCGAAAAATATGATGGTTGCGGTACGAGGAAGCTATCGGAAAGTTTATCACACTCACTTGGCAAATTGCACGAAAGAAATATTGGAGAAATGGACCCGACGACGGGATCGCAATAAGTGGAATTTTTACCTACAAGAAGGGGCCGGAACCCAGTTATGGCTACATGGCAACGTACTTACAGACTACCAAGTATGGGTTCACTATCGGGTGGTTACGATGCAGCTGAACACCTTTGACAGGGATAGGAAGTTTCATCACCGCTGTCCTCCAAGTAACGCATGCGCGGAAGTTGACCATAGCATTGAGCACGTCCTCTGGTCCTGTGATAGGGCACAGCAATTCTGGAAGATAGTCTTGCTGGTATGGACAGGAAGTACCAGCCGAATTACGTCAACAGAACATCAACGGGCGATCGCGGGAACCCGAGCACCGGACATTGTCGGTCAGCTGAGGAAAAAGATAATGGAGGGATGTGGCGAACATTACGTCGACCTAATCACACATTTACGGAGTATCTGGAGGGGCATATGTATTATTGGGTGGGCGAAATTATGGCAGTATAGAAACCAAGTACTCTTCAAGCATCAAACAAGCCCAACAGGGGAATTTGTGAGGAAAATTTGGAGTACAACGCTCGCCCAATTGAAAGCGGTCGCGACTTACCAACAAAGCAAACCCGAGCTCAGATTGGATGGATTGAGAATGAGTTATTTTCTCCAGTGCATGGAACACATAAATGTAAGTGAAGCACGCCGGGAATCCGGAGAAGACTACCAGGAAACAATCAAACAGACACCGAGCACCGCAAAAGTTACTATCTACGACAAGTTAGAGGCTTACAGAGTAGCTAATAGTGTTTAACATTAATTAGAGACTTCTTACTACACATCAGCCGGTCGTCTCGTGAGACGCTGATGCAATCCTTTCTTCATCCGTTGCACAACAACACGTGCGATTCAGACAACGATTGATTACGTTGCTTGCAAATATTGCAGCGAATAGAATTAGAGGAGATGAATAAAAGTTTGCATAACGCTACAGATTATATAACCCTCGAACCCCTACCAGCCGTACAAAGTCTTTCTCCTTACCCTTCGGCCAACCAAATGGTGCGAGGAGCCCATCTCCCGTCACCGTTGTGAAGTCGAACGCGCTCAGCTTGTCTTGCTCGACGACGAAGATTATCTCCATTGTCTCCACCTCAAAACTTTCGGGCGATTCCGACAGCATTTTCAACCATCCATAGAAGTGTTCGATACGAAAAGAATGCTTGTGGGCACTCGTCACTTGCACCAAGCGCACATGCCGAGTACGCTTGCACACCATAATAGCGTCGTATCCGCCTTGGTTCCATTTCTTTGGCTTGATCCAAACGGTGTGAGAAGAAGAAATCGGAGGTATTCCATCCGCAATCGCAATCTCAAGTTCTGATTGACCCCACGTGTCAACCGTGTTTCCTGCCGCATCGACAAGGGTGAGACCGCCATTTCGAAGACTTGCGAAGAACACCATCTCCAACATCCATCCATTCAATGCTGGATTTGAACTGTCTCGATGCGTCGACATGAACTTCTTGATAGCCTCTGGACCGCGTCTGACGGCAATTAGTGTAGCAACATACTGACTGATCACTGGCGACACAGTACCAACGTCATGAGGTCGCTGGAACATCCCAAACAGACGGTTGATGCTTAAAGATGAACGCTGGCCACTTGTTTCAACAGTCGCAGCATCGTTCAAAGTATCCACGGCATCACTCAACTTTGTCGCCACGGTCGCAGTACGGAAGTGAAACATATAACGACAGGAACCACCAGCGTAGTAATACTTGGACTCTACCATTGCCGCGTGAGACATCTCTTCATCCGGCAACACTGCAGGGGCATCCAGACATTGCGACACACTCTGGAATACCTCGTCATCCTTGATCGCATCAAGGTACTCGTCCAAAGTCCACGACCACACATGGAACTCCATTGCGCCTGTCAGGATCTCCATGTCCTCTTGGTACTTACCACGGGCGGCAACGGAACAAACAAACGACAGTCGCCGCTGCTTCATCACATTCCTCTGAA
Source organism: Sclerospora graminicola (assembly GCA_001887855.2). Taxonomy (NCBI): domain Eukaryota; phylum Oomycota; class Peronosporomycetes; order Peronosporales; family Peronosporaceae; genus Sclerospora; species Sclerospora graminicola. The sequence goes on along the minus strand of MIQA02002697.1, from coordinate 8,717 downwards.
GGAACCATTCAACGCATTTCACGGTCAGCTGAGTAAAGGCGTCTGCAGGGGTCCACCCATCCACAAGTACTAGGTGATGCATTGTGTCGTCATCAATCGGCAACACTTCATCCATGTCCGCAATGTCGATAGCTCTAGTCTTCCGTTCATCGCCAATCAAACGCACACACCGCCACTTCAGGTTCTTGCCCACGTGGATCCATGTCACCATCCATTCACTTCTGTTCAGAGTCGACGCGAATGCCATTGCAGTTGTTGACTTTCCTGTACCTGGAGGACCGAGGATCCAGCCCAGATGACCTTCATTCAATACTCGTTCGCGCAAGAACTCGACCTGGCTGTGGAAGGTGGGTCTGCAATAGAGCATCAGGCGAATAGGTGGAAGTCCGGACTCATCCATGTCCTCTTTCTCCAGCAAGAAGTACCGTGAATTCGGGTCATAAGTGTGTGATCCCCACCGAGTCGAGCGCCACTCCAAACGCTGCTTCTTATTGGACGGTGGAACCACCACCAACACGTGGATTTGTTTCGGCTTTGGCTTGGTCATGTTGTTGGCTTTCAGCACATCCTCGATTGGCCACGTCGCCTTCATCTTCTCTCCATTGATCAACGTTTGGATGTCATTGTGAACCTTCCCTTCTTCCAGTTGCAGCGCAGCAGGGTCATCGTCTGGCAACCACGAGTCGCCCTTCCTGGCGAGGAACAGCTCCAGCTTGTCCGCATCGACCGCCTTGAGATCGTTCTCCTTCTTCGCCTTGATAGCGTCCTTCAAGTCATCCACCAACTCGTTCGCATCGATCTTCACGGAGAACGCGCTTCCCTTCACACCGACGAGCGCGCAGAACAGCGTCACCATGTTTCCAATTGCTTTCTGTGTGAGGGACGTTCTCTCTATTCGTATTTCAGCCAATCAATCGAGGACACGTGATGGGATAAAAATATATTTACTAATATAGCCATAAGTAGAATGGATATTACGTATCTATCCGATGCCGATGATACTGGTTATGTTGACGATGTCGAACTACATGTACCGGTAAATACCGAGAAAACGAGTGATTTATATGAGTAACTTAAGTTACCCAGAATTAGAAAAGCATTCAGCATCAGAAATATTACAGCTTTGTAAAGAAATTGATTTAATCAGTGCCAGTTTAAAGAAGTGTCAAAACATCAACGAAAAGCACACTAACTAGGAAAAACACGTATTTTGTCGTATCCGTCATAATATTTGAACACAACTCCATCAACCTTATCGTTTCGGATGTTCTCAACGATCGCTTTACGCAACATACGGTTATGTCCAGTATCGATACACCACTGTTTGTATCTGGCATTCAGTATTGTTAATGGAACTTCGAGATAATCTCATTTGCTAACAAATCCACCTTTGAGTAAATCTTCTCTATCTTTTGTAAATATCTCTTCATTAAAGTATTTTGAAATGGATGTCTCAACCTTTTTTTGAGCTAACTCAGAGCGAAGAAACTCCAATTCTTTCATTATTGCATCGATTCTATGATCATCTTTTGGAGCAACTTCATTAACTCCGCTTCCTCTGTATCGTCTGATTCTATTCATAATTATATTAACAAAGTGAAACTTCTGTATTCAAATCGTAAAAATGTCTGAATAAATCAGGTCGGTTGTGTTGTTTGCTATAAAGATACAACAGACTCCATAACCCACAATAGTCATCATATGAGCCTTGATACTGTTTATCATTATATTTCATGGTGCCCAGAATTCTTGGAGGCCCTAAACCCATCGAATCAAAGTATTCATTGTTGCACACACAAACCCAATGGCCTACACCTGAGTCTAATCGAAGCAATATAATATAGTTTCCATTCCCTAGGGGGCCTCTGATTTTTCTAAAATCTATTATCCCATCAATATGAACATTCAGCTGATTTGCGAGCTCTTGTAGTTCATTAGCAGTCGATTCACCCAATTTATTTAATTTAAAAATCATTATGTAATGCTTATATATAGCTAATCATAATATAACAGGCATTAAACTTCAATTACAATAATGAGTGATAGCACGCAATTAGCAGATTCGTTTTTATTTGACTCAACTACTAGTCCTGACCCAGTTATCAGTGTGAGTAAAGATAAGCGTGTTGTAAATGTCGTTGATGACAACAACGGTTCATATCAATCGGGAACTGTCATCATTAATGCGACTTCACAACTAAATGGCTCGACTGGCTATGGCAGCCTTCGAGATTCTTATGTAGTAGTTCCGTATGTGGTAACAGCAAAGAATACTTCTGCCTCTGCTCTTAATGGTACTCTAAATCGGTTTGCTGTAGGATTAAAAGCTGGTGTTTGGAACATTGTTGATAAATTAGCGGTTGAAATCAATGGAAAATCTATCATTACGAGCAATGACTATAAAAATTATTGGAACAATTTACGCGCTCAAACTGAATGCTGTGATGATGATTTAGCAAAGAACGGTGCAGATTGCTTTCTTTCTCCAGATGATGTATGCAGTCTAAACTTCCCACAAAGTGGTAGCAGTCCAGCAACATCAACGCAAGGAGATGGGTATGTTAATAATTCTGTCAATGCTGCCACGAGTGTAGCTACTGGCTTAATTCCTGAAACGACACCAGCTCTGAACACAGGATTAATCCAACGTCTTATGTGGAATCCACAGCAAATTGGTACCTCTGATGCCACTGGAGCAACGATTACAGCAACAAACCCTCTTGGTCAACACGAAGTGGATCAATTCTCGCTAAAATTCAACAGCAAGGTACTGGAGGGTATGTAGCAGGTGTAACGACAGCTGGTGGTGTTGCTGGTACTTGGTACTACGTATTAAAGATTCGTTTAGTTGATTTACATCCAATTTTCAAGGAGTTAGATCTTGTTGCAAACCCTCAAATCAAACTAACAATGACATTTAATACCGGCTTTGTTGATATCACAACCGCAACTGGAGATTTCATGAGCTTATCGTCTGTATCTTTAAACGGTTGCTCAACGGTCCCTGTAATGGTCGCAAGTGCTGCTACTGGTAATCCAAACGCAGGGAAACTAACAACTGGTGGAGCTGGTTCGTTTCGTGTTGCCTTTGGTGTTATGTCCAACAACATTACACAGATCTCGACTTCTGGTCAAATCTTCCCGTTTACAACGACTCGTCTATATATTCCTTTCTACGATATCGCCAATCAAAGTCAAATTGTTGCTAAACCTATTAAGAAAATCAATTACCTTGATTGCTATGCACAGTATTTTAAGGGGCGTGCAGGAATTGGACAGCAAAACTCTCAGCAAAACGCTGCATTTAGCTTTCAATTGTCTGCTAGCTTAAAAAATATCAAATACGTAGCTCTGATCCCATTTAGCGAAACAAGCTCTGGGCATTTTGTAAGCGCAGCCAATACCGAACAATTCCAATCACCATTCGATTCAGCTCCATGGACTTGTCAAGCTGGAGCAAGCATTCGCAATTTCCAAGTAATGGTTGGCAATGAAAATGTATTCAACAAAACGCATGATTACTCATTTGAATCGTTCCAAGACGAAGTCAAGAAGCTCGGAGCTATCAATGGATCTCTATCACATGAGATTAGCAATGGATTATTTGATTCCTACAAATGGGATGTTGGTCAGCGTGTTCTAATTGCAGACTGCTCTCGATTAACTAATCCAAATGTGCCTCAATCTATCCTTGTCTCAGGCACTAATACTTGCAGTCAAGGAATGAATTGTCTCATTCTCGTCGTATACGGTCGTTCTATGAGTATCGATCGATTAACTGGAGAGGTAGTCGAATATGAGTAGATTGGAGCGAACGAAAAAAAATCAAGTTTTTTTGTTGACATCCGAACGAACCGCAATCGAAGATTGCTCGGCTACCTCCGGTAGCTACAGTTCGAGCGGTCGCCAGACCGGAATCTATTGAGCTTTACTAAAATTATGCTTCAGCTCCATCTCAAGTTGCTTCACACGATTGAGTAATTTTTTTATCATACAGAAGTTTATCGCTGTAATTTTACTATAATCAATGTTCATCTGATATCCTTCTATGTCATCTTCATCTACTTTCTTCAAGTTTTCATTCGGTGTCATTGATAGTAAATTTATGTATCCAGCTGCATACAATTCTTGACTAATGAAGCCAATCTTTGGAATTGTTTCATCTGACCCTTTGTATTTGTATTCATAAACATTTAGGTCATAGAATTTATCGCAATAATTAGTGTCTAGTTGGTCGATAATGTCCTTACATCTACGATCCGATGTACAATAAATCGACGAACATTGAATAGGACCACCAAACATAGCAGCTACTGACACCGTAACGGGGCCCAATTGACTTGTTGTGTAAGCTGTGGATGTTCCAGTAGCATAAAGTTGGCCACCAACATTAAATGTATTCGAAACAGTTCCACTAACATGCAACGAAGTGCTTGGTGTTGTTGTTCCAATACCCAGTCGTCCATTTGTATCAAGAATCATTTTAGTTGAGTTATTGATTCCGAATCGCAAGTCATTATTACTCTAAAGTATATCTTATAGACGACGATATCTTAAAGGCGACGCTCCTATATTTGGAGCAGTTTCGAGGCATATGAGATTTTCATGTGGTATACACTAGATGATTTTTCAAAAATTTAAGTGTGCACAGTACAATATGACGCGCCACCAAGTACACTGAGATAAGGATCTGACGTTGCGTCGGATTGCGAAAGTTAAACGTGACATCCACCATGGTACCAGCAATACTTTACTCAAGTGCAGCTACTACGTCGCTAACTTCTTGTCCCATGTTCGCTGCATGTACTAGCCAGGATATGAAGCTGAGGAGACTATTAAGCGTATCAAGAGTCACAAGGGCGTACAGGCAGTACTAATCGTGAATCAAGAGGGCGTCCCCATCTATTCAAGCACGAGCGACGAGGAATTTGCACAGGACCACGCAGTGCTTATTTCTCAGCTGGCAGCGAAAGCAAAGTCTACGATTCGCACTCTGGATCCGACGAATGACATGACATTTTTACGCATTCGCTCGAAAAAGCACGAGATCATGATCGCACCTGGTACGTTTTTTATCGCTGTAACACTAATATGAAAGTGCCTTTTTCTCACAGTATTTTCATGCTTGCTACTGCTACAGACAAGGAGTACGCACTAATCGTGATTCAAAAACCGAATCCCGGTGCCGAGATAGAAACGAACGATAACGTTACCAGCAACAATTAAGAAACAATAATTGGTGCTTGAATATAAAAATACTCGATTTTCTGTCGCTTTTTCTTCTTCTGTTCCATTCAATTCCACGACAAATTGGTTCTGTTCGCTATCGCGAAGCTGCAACTTCATCGAACAACGCTTAGAGACTGGAAGCGGGAGCACATCATACGCGAACGAGATCCTACACAAGCTGCAGTAGTGCCATTGTCAGCCGAACATCTCGCGCTCCTGACAATCGAAACTTGTTCACTGTACCCGGCTGATCAAAGCGTAGTGCATCTTTACCAGATGCATGGCGGGCTAGTATGGCTCAATGTTTATCACAATAGGTGCGTGCTTGCTTCCTTGATTCACTTGAATATTCATGAGCTTACTCATTCTCTCATCTAGGGAAACGTTTGGTCTTCGGATGAATCAGTATGGAGGAAAGCAAATAGACGAAGATCATCGTTCAACGTCTCGCACGTTTCAATTTGTAGCATCCTTTCAAGGCGAGTCAACGCTTCATATCTCCAAGGGAGCAAGAAAAGTGCCCAGCATTTGGGACATCTCCTCTACTGCTGTGGTAGCCAATTCTTTTCCGAGTAGCCTGATTGTATCTGCTTGTTCCGATGGATCTATCGTTTAGCGGCATACTCAAATTACAGTGACTGGGTATGAAGACGTCGCAGTTTGCGATGTTGGGATGACGAAAGAATTGCAGCGAAGTCACGTAAGAGAAAAGTATCGAGTGGTTTACCGTCAAAAAATAAAATAATCTTACCGTGACTCTCATCCACGTCCTTGAGCACACGTCCTTGAGCACGGCTTTCAGTCGTTCTTCAAATTCACCACGCGCTAATGACGTAAAGAACAATCGAATGCGATAAACACACCGTGCTTTTCTTTAAGACACGAGAGCGTCAAAGTGTGTTGACACGGCGGTGTAAATTCCACTTCTGCCGTGCACAAAGCTGTATGAAAAACACCCACAAACAGTGAAACCCACACAAAAAGAGTAAGAAAGACGAGACGACCACCATCGATCTATGATAATTTTGAAACAGAATAAGCTATCCTTCTTACCGCGTGCTGCTAATCATCCCCGAGGGGACTAGAACCCGGCGCAGTGGCGTGGTTGGGTCAGATCCAAACCACTAAACCAAAATTCAGACCCGATGTCCAAAAATAAGGAAAAATATCTTATTGGCGACGCGCTTATAATTGAAGCAATTTGGTGTCATGTACCCATCGCCAATAAGATATACTTTAGAGTAGTCAAATTGCCCATCCAAGTAGCATTTGTGGTACTCTAAAGTATATCTTATAGACGACGATATCTTAAAGGCGACGCTCCTATATTTGGAGCAGTTTCTAGGCATATGAGATTTTCATGTGGTATACACTAGATTTTTTTCAAAAATTTAAGTGTGCACAGTACAATATGGCGCGCCACCAAGTACACTACGCTTTGCTTTTTCTTCTTCTGTTCCATTCAATTCCACGACAAATATCGCGAAGCTGCAACTTCATCGAACAACGCTTAGAGACTGGAAGCGGGAGCACATCATACGTGAACGAGATCCTACACAAGCTGCAGTAGTGCCATTGTCGAACAACTCGCGCTCCTGACAATCGAAACTTGTTCACTGTACCCGGCTGATCAAAGCGTAGTGCGTCTTTACCAGACGCATGGCGGGCTAGTATGGCTCAATGTTTATCACAATAGGTGCGTGCTTGCTTCCTTGATTCACTTGAATTATTCATGAGCTTACTCATTCTCTCATCTACTGAAGAAGGGGCAGACCAGGAGATGGAACATACCCCCGCTAGCACTCGTGACGGGATTGCAATCCGTGGTGGTCGCTGGACGGCAGACGAGCACGAGCGGTTCCTTGAAGGATTTCGCATCCATGGACATAAGTGGAAGCGCGTGCAGCAGGTGGTTCGTACACGATCGGTCACTCAAGTTCGTACACATGCTCAAAAGTACTTGCACCCTTTGTTTGAACTTTCGCTTATTGCTTTGCCTCGAAGGCTTAAGTGCTTGAAACAAGAAATAACCTGCAATTTGTTTGCCTCAACTTCGTGTGCGGCCTCGTCGTCACGCTTGCGCAGTATTTGTTTCTGCTTAGCCAGTAGCTTTTCAATATCCTGACGATCAGATGCCATTTCCTCCGTCTCTATTCCACGATTTAGTTCGACAGCCTGGAAAAAAACATTAACAAGTTGAGGTACTATACTTCAAAGGTAGTAGCATTTCAAGCATTGACCTTTTTTAAGGCTTTCAGAGCTAGGGTCAGCTCACCAAAGTTGAGTTGACACCGAGCAAGAGTAAGAAACCCGTCACTCCACTCAGGCGCCAATTCTGTGGCTTTTCGTGCGAATTGGACGGCCTGAAAATCTTCGTATATTGCCAAAGAAGACTGGGCCAATAACTCATACAGTGCTGCGTTTTCTGGTTCCACACTCAGACCTTCTTTCCATCTACTCATGGCAGCCCGAAATCTGCCAGCTCCGGCAAGGGTATTACCCTCGTCCTTTAAACGATTTACTTTCGCGTGAACATCTTCAAGCAGTTCCACTCGACGTTTCACTTGAGTTACATTATTTGCTACTTGTTTTGCTTCCTGAAATTCACTGCATATTGGCGTTATCTTTCTTTCGTTTTTATTTTCTCGTCGCTTTTTTGATCGTTTCAACATGAAGCATATTGGGGCCATTATACATGTACGAAATGGACGTCCTCGACAGGTAGGTCTGGTGGGGTCCACTTAGATATTGCTGTTCCGTGCACAAAGCTGTATGAAAAACACCCACAAACAGTGAAACCCACACAAAAAGAGTAAGAAAGACGAGACGACCACCATCGATCTATGATAATTTTGAAACAGAATAAGCTATCCTTCTTACCGCGTGCTGCTAATCATCCCCGAGGGGACTAGAACCCGGCGCAGTGGCGTGGTTGGGTCAGATCCAAACCACTAAACCAAAATTCAGACCCGATGTCCAAAAATAAGGAAAAATATCTTATTGGCGACGCGCTTATAATTGAAGCAATTTGGTGTCATGTACCCATCGCCAATAAGATATACTTTAGAGTAGTTGTATTCAGGGCTGGTAAAAACCTAGATTTTTTGGAACCGAAAAGTAGGTTTGAATAAAACCTGAATAAAACCTAATAAAACCTAGATTGCACAGTTTGCACTTAGAGTCAGCTTGTCTCCGTCTTAAAATGAAAATATATATCCGCAAGAAGCCGCCATAAAGCACGTAAGGTTCAATGTGGCGGATGTCGTGGAATTTGAGCCAACTATGTGGACAGCCGCAGTTTCGTCTGAAAGCGTACCGGTAAGTGTTTGCGCTACAGTGAGTGATATGAAGGAAGAGACATCGACCGGTTGATTTCTATATTGCAGCTGGGCATGTCAGTGGATGTGCGACGTCGTACAAAGCGCTCACTGGACACATACGAAATCGAGCGGGTTACACAGCAAGTAGATCGTCAGGACTACATGGAG